>OX344720.1:122950141-123226921 GCA_947034835.1 Ballota nigra | reverse complement strand
TTGTGGAGGAGACAGCAAGAGAAGTGGATCTTATGATCCCTGAGTCTCGGACTAAGGGGGAAGGTGCTAAAGACGTTGGTGCCAAGGGTGGACCAACGGCTGAGGATGTTGTGAACATCTCAGCCGGCGATGAGACATCTATTGATGAAGGGGTTCCCTGCCCTGAGACAAAGGAGGATGATGTTGAGGCGTCAAAGGAGACTCCTAGTTCTGAGGGACTTGTTCCCAAAGTTCAAGATAGCTTAGCTGAGCCTTAGCGGGTGGCTATGACTTCATCTCAACTGCCTTCAGTGCACCCTAAAGAGGGGACTGAGGATGCAGGGGTTTCCAAGGGAAAGCAGTCGGCCACTGACAATGCCGATGAAGACGACGATGTGCTTATCACTGGGGTCGGACGCGCTGAATTCACTAGCATAGTCGAACTGAAGAAAGAAAATACTATAGAGAATCTAGTTGAACTTCAGGAGGAAGTAATGAGGCTACGCGCTGAGAAGGAGGAAGAAGCTAAGGCCAGCACATTAGGTGGACGAAGTTAGCATACAACACCCTTGCAAACAAGGAGCTGATTCTATTGAAGCGCACAATGACTGACACGACCAAGTCAGTGAGGAGTGAGAGGAGGCGCACGAAGAAAATGCTGAGGCAGACTCTCAAGCAACTTGAGGAGAGGGATACTCTAAGGGAAGAAAAGCTAAATCAGGCAGTGGAGAGGCTTGCGGTTCAGGCTGGAGCGCTCTTCACTCAGGCCATGAATGACTCAGCGTCCAAGCTGGAGCTGGAGTCAGGGAGGATAGCTCAGACCTCTCAGTCCGTTGCAGAGATTTTGGCCAAGGCCACTGATGAGTCAGCGAAGATTCTGACTGAAGCTAGCAGGGTCAGCGGTGAGTCCTTGAACGTGGAGGAAAGGATCACCAAGGCTGAACAAAGTCTCCAACACAACATGGAGGTCTTTAAGAAGAAATTGAAAGCTGCTATCAGTTCAGTCTCTTATGCAGGCACTGGGATTGCCACGAGAGTTGAAATGCTGAAGGAGGGCATTTTGGAAGTTCAATCTCTAGCCTCCTTCTTCATCAACAGTGTAGCTGAAGCACTCCCATCCCAGGCCAATGATGATGCCAAAAAGGGGGAAAGTAAGAAGAAAAGATCCCGCTCTGAGGCATCTGAGGCAGTCAACCGTAGAGAAACGGTTGAGGCTGATCCTGAGGCAAACCCTGAGGGGAATGTGCTCAGAGTGAGAAAGTCAGCAAGGCTGGCAGCGGTTGAGGCTGAAGATGCGTCCGAAGCTGCAAAGCTAAGGGCCGAGGCTGCAAAGAGGGCAAAGGCTAATGAACCTTCCAAGGAACTTCAACTTTCCAAACCGACTGAGGTAACTCAAAAGTTTTTCCAAGTTCATTCAAGGAAAAATCCAATCACTTACTCTGAGGAGACGGTGGTGGAATTGTGCGCTGAGGCATGGGGAACTCCTTCTGAGAAGTCCGAGGCTGAGCGCAGGGCTGATATTGCTCAAAAGGAGAAGATGCGCATCTTGGAAAGGAAAGTGGAGAAGCTAACTAATTTGACTGATATGCAACAGCGATAACTTGACGATGCGATGATCAGTTTGCTTAGGAGGAAGAAGGCGAAGCCTGAGCCTAGGAAGTACAGGAGAAAGCCAACGGCCAGGAAATCAACAATTCTTCATGTCAGAAGGCCAGAATCAGGTCAGAAGGAAGCATATGTCGACGAGTTCATCTCTGAGGCATTGAAGGAGTTCTGGGCTGACGCAAGGGATGAGTTTGTGAAGTTATGGTACGTGGTGAAGAAGTGGGGCGACACTGAAGATATCAATGCCCATTTCACTGACTACATGATGGACAATCATCCTGAGCTGATCCAAAAGATCTTGGAGGAGGCTGAAGCAGCTCAAGTCCAAGTGAATGCCCTTGAATTCGTGATTCATTCACCTCCCTTAGTTCCTGGAACTGGAAAGCATGATACAAAGGCCATAATGACTGAAGTGTTGAAGATTGCGAAGGCTGAAGGATTCGTGAACCAACCTGGAAGAGTTGACGAGCTGAAGGCAAGAGTTTATGCAGGCTATGGACTTAAACCTGAAATGAGATTAGTCTAGGTATTCACTGCCTCTTTGTAATAGATAGGATTCATTGTAACCACTTCCAAAATTATTCAATGAAATCTATTACTTTGCCCACAAACAAAAACTCATTACCTTTTTGGCTGCTATTTAAATTTTGTACTTTATCAAGGACTGCTCTAACACTGACTTATCTTATAGATAGGACTTTATTTTTCCTCTAAGTATTTTGAGGATCTTTTCAGTGTTTTGGCATCATCAAAAAGGGGGAAATTGTTGGGACATTGTCAGTTTTGATTAAGATCTCAAAACCCCTGAAAAGATGATTTGCCTTGGTTTGTCTTAGTCAGGCTAGTCTTGGTTAATTTTTGTACTTAGTCTTTTAACACTTCACAGGTACTCGGTAAGAGGAGCACTTACTAATGACAATCAAGACAAGAGCCTGAAGACGGAGAATACCATCCTGAACTCATGGCAGTCTTCTAAGCTGGCTGAGTGAGCATCAGTGATGAAGAGTATGACCCTGAAGTCATTACTAACTCAGTCCTGAAGGGAACAGGATGATACTGAGTTTATGGGAAGACTTGGAGTAGAGCCAAGCAATGCAAAAGGAATGTCAGCGTCAGGACAAGACCGTTGTGCTCAAGACAAAAAGAACTTAATAAGACAAGCCTAAAGCCTAGGAATAAGTTCTGACATTCTCACCAACCTGATGACGTGGACCAATTCGGGAAGGACACGCATGTACGGAACCTGACACAAGACTGACTTCAGACTGCATATTCAATGGGCAAGCATTTAATGTGTATTTAATGCAACTACCTAATTCCATGCAAGGACGGCTGCTGCATGAAGATATGTCTGTTTGAGCCACTCTACATAGATGACTAGAAGGCTATCTCTCCAACGGATAGTTTTCAAATCACCTATAAGTACAGAAGGCCTTGAACCCATTCAAGGTTACGGGAAATTTCCAAGCCAGAAATTACTCAAACTCTCAAGTACTTAAAGCATTCAGTCTTTAGAAGAAGCACTCGAAACCATCTAAATTTCCCAAGTGTTTCTTAGCTACTGAGAGTTATTCTGTATTCCAAAGAGCGAACTAGCATTATCTTAAGCTTAGAGAGATTATTCAATCCTTAGCATAGCTTTACCTTGTAAGGATAATCTCAACTTAGTTGGAATCCAAACTGAAACCAAAATCCTAAGTTAGGTTTGTTGGAAGTAAGTTGTTAGTGAGTTAGTAAGGAGTTTGTATAGGTCAGTGAGGTAGCTGATCTTGGTGCACCTTGGCACGTTAAAAACAAGAATCCCTTGAGTGGATTTCCTGTTAAATCAGGTCGTGGACGTAGGAGCTTGAGTCTCTGAACCACGTTAAACTCCCTGTGTTCTTACTGCTTTGATATTGTGCCTACTTGTCATATTACTTGTTCATTCATCGCATTTGGTTTTATCAAGCTGAATCAATCAGCCTGATCATCAAACTAGAGCACTGCCCTACTAATCATTATTTCAGAATTGAGTAATCAAGTTTTCAGAAAGCAGACTAAAAAAGACTTTAAACTATTAGGGCTCACGCATTTCCGCACTGAACTGGAATTGATAGTCAGCCAACTGACCCGCACTAAGTGTAGTCAGTGGGGAGATTATCAGCTCTCAGTTCTTTATCACTCTGAGTAAAGGGGACTCAGCAAGGTTTTAAGTTGAAAAATTGGTATACGTGTATTCCCCCCCCCCCCCACACATATTCATCAGTCTTGTACCGGGACCAACACATATCTTCCATAATATCTTTTCAAAAAAATCAACAAAATCTTTTCTTTCCTAATATCACAATTTTCGAAAATTATCATGGAAAATCAGCAATAATAATTTCTTTTACTTTAATCACCTTATTATTATCCGGCTACTTAATGAGCTACTTGAGTGGCCTTTAGGAGAATTAAGATTGGACCTCCAATGGGCTTCTGAATTTCAATATTGAGCCCCAATATAATTTAACCCATTAATATTAATTAGTACCACTAATAAATTTATATTGCACTATCCATCTTAATCCATATTACGATAATATGGACTCCCGATTATTATTTTCCGTGTTTAAGATTATCTAGTCCATTAATTAATTAAGCTTCTGAATAGCTCTAAATTAATTAATATCTTTCACCTTGGAGTAAATACAACTCAACATTATTATCCGTACCGAAGAAATTAATTCTTCACTTGCAAGATTTGGTACGATAAAACTTTTGAGCCCACCAAGGGGACAAATCACAGGAGCCGTACTCGCACACGTTTCTCCGTATTAAATCTTAGCAATCATCGTACGATTAATATTACTGCCCAAAATACAAGGTTCGAATTCACGATGATTCTCACCCAATATAAATCAAAGCAGTAACCATTAACCACACACGGTCCTATTTAAGTGATGGAGATTAAGAAATCAATAACCACTGGGGTCTAATTCTTCACATTTCAGAACATAAGAGTTTATCCTCGTTGTAGGTCCTCTTTAACACATACTAAATGTGCTAGTGCAATCTCTTGGTCAAGACAGGTCAATCTGAGAATTACACATCAACCTTTCACGACGGATTGTTCAATTCCACCTGGATCGTGAATTTGTACGTTTGGTTACAAGGAAAACTGTTAATGTGATCTTCTGTGATCTAGTATCACCACATTAACTACAATATAACACATACTATATAAATTGAACGGGTTGCAATAAATATTCAACATTCATTCATAGCTAAAGCAAATGCGATAAAAGATTTATTCTCATAAATAAGTGTTTAATACATGAGTTATACAAAGTAAAAGCATACTTTCACGTATAACTCCAACACCATCACACTCTCTCTCTCTCTCTCTCAATCCTTCCAGAAAACCCTAGTTCATTTTCAATATTCATCTTTTCTCTATCTCTCTCTCTTGATCCTTCCAGAAAACCCTAGTTCGTCTTCAATATTCATCTTCTCTCTCTCTCTCTCGATCCTTCCAGAAAATCCTATAGTTCATCTTCAATATTCATCGTTTCTCTATCTCTCTCTCGTTCGATGTGGATTTCAATTCTGAATCCTCACAAGAAAAGTGTTTCCCTACTTTGACGATGAATCCTTTGTTCCTGAAACTCTAATGGACGATTTTGTTGATCTAAACAATATGATGAAATTCCAATTTGATTCGGACCTGGGGTCTTACTTTGCTCCCGATTCCGAAGATGAAATTGAGCCGATGGAAGTTTTCGAAGGATTTGGTGCCGATTTGGAGCCTAGAGTTGTCGATCCGAAGGATTTGGTGGCCTTCGCGGTCGATTCTCAGTTGGGGTCCTTTGTCGTTCCCGATTTCGAAGATGACCTTATTCTGATGGCCGATTTTGTTCCCAATGAGGTCGATCTGAGGGATTTTGTGTCGCTGCTTCGACGGTGTGGGTCCAGAAATGGGTTACAAATGTCTAGAAATGAAAAGGCACATCCATGAAACTCTCTGCATATGGCTACCTCGGCTTTGGTACAATCTTTAACATTTTTTTTCTGAGAATATTGTAGGTGTTATGCATGTTTGGTGGGAATAAGTGATGAATTTGCAATTTGTGCCTCTAATTTTAAGTCTCCGGTGGAGTTTTAACCTATCTTAGGATACTTTGTCCATCTGATGCATGTTTTTCCTGATTAATGATGATATTATTCTGAAATCTATTTGTAATTTGCACATTTAGCATGGAATTGAAGTAACCATAGGTTATTTACTCTATTTTTGGAGACTTATTAGTTGTGGTGCATGTATATGGTGGAAAATGGTGATTGTGTGGTGAAATAAGTGAAGAATTGCAATTTGTGCCTCTGATTTTAAGTCACCAGTGGGGTTTTGACCAATTTTATGATACTTTATCAATGTGATGCATGTTTTCCTTGATTAATGATGATATTATTCTGAAATTTGCTTGGTATTTGCACATTTAGCATGGAATTGAAGTAACCTGGTGGTTATTTACCCTATTTTTTGAGACTTATTAGTTGTGGTGCATGTATATGGTGGAAAATTGGGATTGTGTGGTGAAATAAGTGATGAATTTGCATTTGTGCCTCTGATTTTAAGTCACCAGTGGGTTTTAACCTATCTTAGGATACTTTATCCATGTGATGCATGTTTTCCTTGATTAATGATGATATTATTCTGAAATTTATTTGGAATTTGCACATTTAGCATGGAATTGAAGTAACCTGGTGGTTATTTACCCTACTTTTGGAGACTTATTAGTTGTGGTGCATGTATATGGTGGAAAATGGTGATTGAGTGGTGAAATAAGTGATGAATTTGCATTTGTGCCTCTGATTTTAAGTCACCAGTGAGGTTTTAACCTATCTTAGGATACTTTGTCCATGTGATGCATGTTTTCCTTGATTAATGATGATATTATTCTGAAATTTGCTTGGGATTTGCACATTTAGCATGGAATTGAAGTAACCATAGGTTATTTACCCTATTTGTTGGTCCCACTAGTTAGATTAATTGCTGAAGCTTAAGTTAAATGTCTTTCAAAGTCTTTTACAAGAGAACAATAAACAACAAAAAATAAGTAATATAAAGCGATAAAGAACACAAGATGTATAGTGGTTCGGATAGAATATCCTACGTCCACTCTCCCTTATAACCAAGGGGTCTCACTATCAACCAACTCACAAACTTACTTACTGGAATTGGGAAGTACCAGTTCCTTCTTACAACCTCTTTAGATTTAACTTCAATCTAAAGATCAACCAACCAACAACCTTGTCTAATAGATGAACAGGTTGTGGGTTCAATAACTCCTTTAGAGTAGATAAATATTATAAACAGTAAGAGTGCTTGGTATGAATATCAAAAGCTTGGATCACTTATGCGCGTGTAGAGTCTCTAGAGCTTTTTCTTGAACTGCACTCTTGTATATATAGAGGGGATTAGGGCTAGCCGTTGGAGGGCTAATCCAATCAGATCCTCTATATAAGGAAGCCTCAATCAATCAATTCCCTAATTGATTGATTGGGTTGGTGGGATCCTTGGATTGATTATCTTCAAATACTTTCCAATCCTGATCATGTTGACTTGATTTGAATCACCAACGGTCAATAGCTTCATCTGCCTAACTCTGATTCTCTCCAAAGAAGGCAAGACCAGACACCAGGCAACCTCGGTGTCTTCTGGTCCTAATCTGGTGAACAACCAGAATACTCAGTAGAATCAGGGGATCAAAACTGAGCATCTTTTGTTCCACCAGACTCGTCTGGTCCGGACTCATCTGGTCTGGGGAAGGTCCTCTGCCTCTGGTCAATCTCATCTGGTGAAGTCTTCTGGTGGGGTCTTCTGGTGACTCTTCTGGTGAAGTCTTCTGGTCTGGCAGTTCCCCCTAGACTAAGTCCTAATCTATATCATCATCTGGCTAACAGGTCCAGATGGTCCTATTACATCTTCTGGTTTGTTTTAACTCATCAAAACTAACAATTTTTATCCTAACAATTTCCCCCTTTTTGATGGAGTTAAAACATACCAGAACTGATCAAGAATAATAAACTTAAGCAAAAAAAAACATTAAAGGATAAGACCTTAGAATAGATCTTATCAGGCAAACAATTAAGACAACAAGAGGTTGTCTTTTGAACAGGGAAGATATGAATTTCATTGATAAAGAGGACAGAGATGATTACAGATTACAAAGCAATTCTGGTCCTATTCTAAGCATATCTTCTGTTATCCTTGGGCACCAGGAACCAGTCAAAGAATCTATCTTGAATGGCCTTCAACTCTGCAGAAGATGTTGGGGTGAAGTTTGCCAACACCTTGGTCTTGTACAGTCTCTTCAGCTCAGCCCAATCAACCTGGTCTCCTGCCATTGGAGTGTTGAGAAAATGGAACTCAGGAGCAGTGACTTCCAGGTTGAATTCAATGGTTGAATCCATCAACTGCTTGTACAAATCTGCATCATATGCCTGCATCCAAGAATGAAAAGTCCTGTTGATGAGAGCATCATCCTCTGGTGGAGGTCTCTGGATGTAATGTTGAATGAACCAGAGAGTCTTGGCTTCTCTCCATTTTTCTATCAAAGGCACAGGAACAGTTGAGTCAAAGGACCCTTCTGTCCTGAGAGGGAGGATGTTCATGACTTCAACAGATCCTTTCCTCTTCTGGCTTGAACCACTGGCACCAGAAGAAGCACCAGCTTCTCTGCTCTTCTTATTTTGCCTTCTAACATATCTGAGCCTCTGCTCTTCATCTATGTTTTTCCTTATCATTGCTTGCCTCTCTTCAGGCGACTCTTCCTTGAATCTCTTCTCTGCTTCTTCAACCACAGATTCAAGGAAGCTCTTCTTCACTTTCCTTATCTTCCTCTTTGCAGGTCCAGAGATGGAAATTGGATCCTGCTCTGCTTCTGACTCCTCTTCTGCAGCAAGCTGCTTAGCCATGGAAAGAGATTTGAGCTCTTCCTTCTTCTTCTTCTGCAACTCAGCCTGGGCCAATGTATTCTCCAGCAGGTCCAGACGAGCTCCATGGCTGAAGAGAGTTTCATTTGTGGTCTTCGCCAAATCAGTTCTGGCCTTCTTTTCCCCCTTTTTAACTTCATCAAGGAGGGGCTCCACTACCTGCCTTATAAGATCAGGCAAGGCAGTGTTGGAGGAAGAGTGAAGATCACGCAGCTGCTTGGCCTCCTCCAGGTAAGCTGTAGACTCTGCAACAAGTCTCACTTGCTTCTCCAACATCTCCTGGAGGGAGTCTTTCAGCTTGGCAGTTTGAATCATCTGGCTGGCCATCTCCACTTTAAGCACAGAGACAGGTCTCAACTGCTCCAGCACGTGCTCCTGTAGCTGCTTCTGGCTGTGCATGACATCCAGCTTGACAAATAAGCCATTAGCCTTGAAGGAAGCTTTTACCTCTGCCAGAGAAGACTTTAACTGCTTCAGGAAGATTCTCCTCTCATGCCTGATCTGGTGCTCTATCATAGCAGGGGCCATATGTTGAATAGCTTTTGAAAAGCACCCAATCTGCATGATTTGCTCATTGAAGAAAGCTTTCATCTTCTGGAGCACGGCAGGAGACATCTCAAAGTCTTCCTCATCTGAATATAGCTCTGGAGGGAAGACAAAATGAGGACCAAACTTGTAAGTGGGGCCCTCTGGAGTGAGCATTACTCCTCTCTGGATGAGCAGGGTGCGAATCAAGACTTTAGCTGCACCAGGGGTCTCCAGCTCTGCTGGGTTCTGAATATTCATCCTCTGCTTTAGCTCAATCTCCCAAGCAGTGAAGTTGGAGGGACCCATTTCATCAAGCAACAGCATTAGGTCCTCCACATCTTCAAGTCTGGCCTTGCTCCAGACCTTGGCATCAGTAAGCTCTGCCAGAAGTGGTAAGTGCTCCAGAAGAACTGGGAAATGCTCTCTTAGCCAGAGCTGAGCACTTACACTCATACTCTACCTAATGGGACTGTTGGTCCCGGTACAAGACTGAGGAATACGTGTATGGGGGGGAATACACGTATACCAATTTTCAAACTTAAAACTGACTGAGTCCCCTTCACTCAGAGTGGTAAAGAACTAGGAGCTGATAATACACCCACTGACTACACTTGGTGCGGGTCAGTTGGCTAACTATCAGTTCAAGTTCAGTGCGGAAATGTTTGAGCCCTGATAGTTTAAAGTCTTGTTTAGTTTGCTTTCTGAAAACTTATTTTACACAAATCTGAGAAGTGTTTAGTAGGGCAGTGTTCTTTTGAGGATCAGGTTGATTGATTCAGACCTGATAAACTTAAATGCAATGAATGAACAGGTAATATGGCAAGTATGCACAATGTCAAAGCAGTAAGAACACAAGGAGTTTAACGTGGTTCAGAGTCTCAAGCTCCTACGTCCACGGCCTGACTTAACAGGAAATCCACTCAAGGGATTCTTGTTTTTAACGTGCCAAGGTGCACCAAGATCAGTTACCTCACTGATCTATACAAACTCCTCTTACTATCACACTAACTGACTTACTCCCAACAAGCCTAACTTAGGGTTTTGGTTTCAGTTTGGATTCCAACTAAGTTGAGATTATCCTTACAAGGCAAAGCTATGCTAAGGATTGGATAATCTCTCTAAGCTTAAGATAATTCTAATTAGCTCTTGGAATACAGAATAACTCTCAGTTGCTGAGAAACACTTGGGAAATTTAGAAGGTTTCGAGTGTTTCTCTTAAAGGCTGAATGCTTTGATTGCTTGAGAGTTTGAGTAATTTCTGGCTTGGAAATTTCCCGTGACCTTGAATGGGTTCAAGGCCTTCTGTATTTATAGGTGGTTTGAATAACTATCCGTTGGAGAGATAGCCTTCTAGCCATCTATGTAGAGGGGCTTCAAATGGACGTATCTCCTATTTTCCCCAACATCTCCATGCAGCAGCCGCCCTTGCATGGATTTGGTATTTGCATTGAATGCACATTAAATGCTTGCCCGTTGAATATGCAGTCTGAATTCAGTCTTTATGTCAGGTTCCGTACGTGCGTGTCCTCCTCGGATTGGTCCACGTCATCAGGTTGGTGAGAATGTCAGAACTTATTCCTGAGCTTCAGGCTTGTCTTATTAAGTTCATTTTGTCTTGAGCTCACCGGTCTTGTCCTGACGCTGAAATTCCTTTTGCATTGCTTGGCTCTACTCCAAGTCTTCCCATTAACTCAGTGACAACCTATTCCCTTCAGGACTGAGTTAGTAATGACCTCAGGGTCATACTCTTCATCACTGACACTTACTCAGCCAGCTTAGAAGACTGCCATAAGTTCAGGATGGTGCTCTTCGTCTTCAGGCTCTGAGTCTTGATTGTATCCAGTGAGTTCTCCTCTCACTGAGTACCTGTGAAGTGTAAAAAGACTAAGTACTAATCCTAACCAAGACTAGCCTGACACAGACATATTAAGGCGAACATCTTTTCAGGGGCTTTGGGATCTTAATCAAAACTGACAATGTCCCAACAATTTCCCCCTTTTTGATGATGCCAAAACACTGAAAAGATCCTCAAAACACTTAGAGGAAACAAGACAAACCTATCTATAAGATAAGACAGTGTTAGAGCAATTCTTGATAAAGTACAGAATTTAAACAAGCCAAAAAGACAATGAGTTTTTCTCTGTGAGCAAAAGTAATAGATTTCATTGATGGATGTGGAAATGATTACAATGAATCTAATCTATTACAAAGAAGCCTATGAACACCTAGACTAATCTCATTTCAGGCTTGAGTCCATATCCTGCATAAACTCTTGCCTTTAGCTCGTCAAGTCTTCCAGGTTGGTTCACATATCCTTCAGCTCTGGCTATCTTCAAGACTTCCATCATTATGGCCTTAGTGTCATGCTTTTGAGTTCCAGGAATCAAGGGAGGAGCTCGAATGGTGAACTCAGGAGCCTTCACTTGGACTTGAGCTGCCTCAGCCTCCTCCAAGATCTTCTGGAATAGCTCAGGATGATTGTCCATCATATAGTCAGTGAAGTGGGCATCAATATCGTCAGTGTCGCCCCACTTCTTCACAACAAACCATAGCCTGACAAATTCATCCCTTGCATCAGTCCAAAACTCCTTCAAAGTCTCTGAGACGAACTCATCAACAAAAGCTTCCCTTGCTCCTGATTCTGGCCTACTGATTTGAAGAATTGTTGCTTTCCTAACTGTTGGCTTCTTCCTGTACTTCCTTGGCTCAGGCTTCGCCTTTTTCCTCCTTAGCAAGCTGATCATTGCATCATCTAGTTCGCGTTGTTGAAGCTCATTGATGTCAGTCAGCTTTTCAACCTTCTTCTCCAAAATGCGCAACTTCTCCTTCTGAGCAATTTCAGCTCTGCGCATAGCCTCAGTCTTTTCAGGTTGATCTCCCCATGCTTCAGCACATAGCTCCGCAACTAACTCACCTGAGTAAGTGATGGGATTCTTCCTTGAGCTCATGGGTGACGATCTTTGGACTGGCTCAGGTTGTTGCTTTGAAGGTTCATTAGCCTTTGCCTTTGTTGCCTCCTCCCTCAGCTTGGCAACTAATTGTTCTCCTTCCTTCTCCACGGCCGCTAACCTAGCTGACTTCCTTACCCTTAGAATATTTCCATCAGGATTGGCTTCAGGATCAGCTAGGACGGTCTCTCCTTGACTAACTGCCTCAGATGCCTCAGGGCGGGATCTTTTCTTCTTCTTTTCCCCCTTTTTGGCATCATCATTGGCCTCAGATGGGAATGCGTCAGATCCGCTGTTGATTACGAAGGAGGCTAGGGAATGGACATCGTTGATTCCCTCCTTCAATAATTCAACTCCCATTGAAATCCCAGTCCCTGCAAAAGATACGGAACTGATGGCAGCATTGACTTTCTTCTCAAAGACCTCCATAGAGAGTTGGAGACTTTGTTCAGCCTTGGTGATCCTTTCTTCCACCTTCAAGGACTCACCGCTGACTCTGCTAACCTCAGTCAGTATCTTAGCAGACTCCTCAGTGGCCTTAGCCAAAACGTCCGCCACTGATTGAGAGGTGCGATCCAGCTTCCCTGACTCCAGCTCCAATTTGGACGCTGAGTCCTTCAAGGCCTGAGTGACAATAGCTCCAGTCTGAACTGCAAGCCTGTCCACTGCCTGATTCATCTTTTCGTCCCTGATCGCATCCCTCTCTTCAAGCTTCTTGAGAGTGTTTCTGAGCATCTTCTTTGTGCGCTTCCTCTCATTCTTCACTGACTTGGCCGTGTCAGTCATTGTGCGCTTTAGCAAGATCAGCTCCCTGTTAGCAAGGGTGTTGTAAGCTGACTTTGTCCACCTGATGTGCTTCGCCAGGGCCTTGGAGTCTTCATCTTTTTCAGCACGTAGCCTCATTACTTCCTCCTGAAGCTCAGCTAGATTTTCCGAGGTTTTCTCCTGTTTGACCTCCACTATGCTTGTAAATTCAGCACGGCCGACCCCGGTTATGATCACATCTTCATCATCAGCGGCCTCATCAGTGATTGGCTGCTTTCCCTTGTCAGCCCCTGCAGCATCAGTCCCTTCTTCAAGGTGCACTGAAGGCAGTTGTGAAGTAGTCATAGCCGCCTCCTCAGGCTCGGCTAAGCTAACTTGAACCTTAGGAACTTGTCCTTCGGAACTGAGAGTCTCCTTGAATGCCTCAACATCATCCTCTCGTGTCTCAGGGCAGGGAATCCCTTCATCGACAGATGTCTCATTGGCAGCTGAGATGTTCACAACATCCTCAGCCACTGGTCCACCCTTGGCACCAGTGTTCTTGTCACCTTCCCCCTGAGCCTGAGGCTCAGAGTCCATCTCATCAACCTCTCTAGCAGTCTCCTCCACTGCCTTTTCCACAGCTCCACCTTGAGCGTCATCATCCTCCTCATCATCCTCCTTCTCTTCAACGGAGAGAAGACCAGCCTTGCTTTTGGCCATCATTTCAGCCACAAGCTTCTTCAGGTTATCGAAGTTCAAGAGTTGAAGCCAGCTTGTCAGGCCAAAGAATGAGCAGATCTTGGCCTCCTCCGTCTCCCAATGCTCCCAGCCGCGAGCGTCCACCAGCATATGTTGCTCCTGCATGTTTGATTGTTTGAAGTCCAACCAAACTTTGAGCTCCACCACATATGCCAGCAATTCAGTATATTTGTACAGCCCAGGCCAGCACTTTCCTGCCCACTCCGTGGCATTCCCCCTGAGCGTATTCTCCAGTATACCTCCCGCCATGTGCTCATCCAGCTCCTCCTCCTCTATTTCAAGGAACTCATCCTCTTCAGCTGAAATAGATTTGGGACATCTTTGGGGTTGGGGTATGAGGGAAAATCTGAGGGGTTGGGAAGGTTTGGCTCGGCTAACTGGTCAGGCTCAATTGTAGGTGAGGTTGATGGCACTGACTCAGTAGGGTAATTTGGCTCTGAAGGTTGGGGGAGTTGGGGAGTTTGAGGTGTGGGGTCAGGGATGGAAGGTGTTTGGGTTTCAGGATGTGGGGGTGTTTGAGTGGGTGCTGTCTCAGGCTGCAATGACTCAGCCGTCTCAACAGTCTTTCTTACCTCCTCTAAGTCAGAGGCTCCAGGAGAGCTTGACTTCTCCCTCTCACTCATCTCAGGAAGTTTCTTAGCAGGAGACTTCTTTACTCCCCTCCTAAGTCTCTTCAGAGGCCTCTCTCCCTGAGCGCCCTCCCTACTGACGTCATCATCAGTTCCCTCAGCCTCAGTCCCGGCCTTCTTGGGATCTGACTCAGTCCCTGACTTCGTGCTCTTCCCTGACAGCACGATTTTCACCCTCCTCTCCTTCTTCTCAGCCACGCCCACCTCAGGTTGCTCCACCTCTTCAGCAACAGCTTTCTCAGCCTCCTTACTCCTCTCAAGGAGCTCATCCACCTTTTCAATGAGGCTGGTTGCCACTCTCTTGGCCTTCCCAGCTGGCTTTCTGGCCTGACCCTTTGCTTTCGCATTGGGATCAGTCAGCCCTAGCACTGAATAGGTGTCACTCAGTGAGGAAAACATTACCTTCTTTGAGGAAAGGTTGTCCTCAAAGTCAAAAGTGTACCCATGGCACGCATGAGCAATCAGGATGGACAATCTTGTGCCAAATGGCAAGATGGCACTGACGGATATGTGCTTCTTCTCCTTGTCATGCGTGATCTTGTCCAAACCCGCCTGATGGAGTTGATCGAGGAAGAACTGCTCCCAGTTCGCTTCCACTCCATCAGCGATTGCTCCCATGAGCCTCAGCTTGGGCAGACTCAACTGCTCGTGAGAGCCAGTTACTCCCATCACAATCTTGGACACCAAGTCCACCAGAGCCCTGTACTCCGGCTTCAGAGTGCTCTTGTTCTGACGAGCCCTGAACTCCGAAGACCCTGACTTGGTCCATTTCCCAAGGAATTCTCCCTCCGAGTTTTCCTTGTAAGTCCTGGGGTTGATGCCTGAGAATGGCAGCTTGAAGACTTCCCTCACCGCCTGCCTGAGATTGATGGTGACCACCTCCGAGTCGTAGAGAGGCTCTCCATCGCCGTTCTTTTCTCCCGTCGGCTTTAGTGCAGTCACCTTTGTGAAGACTTCCCCCTTCTTCAAGAACATGTTCAAATAAGCTTCCACCACTGTTCTTGGGAGTACGGAAGAGGGGCGGGTGGTGAAGTATGTTTCCAACCCGGCGTCGGAAATCCATTTAAAGACGGGTTTGATTTCCTCAACCGTTAGACAGATACCTTCCATGGAGATAACTTGCTCCATGTGTACCAGCCTCTTCTCAACAACATCGACGATCTTGTCGGTTGTCCAGTCGGAATTAAGGAATGCCATTGTTTTTGAAAAGAGGTTTTAGAAATTCTGTGTTTGAGCAAGAGAAAACTCAGTGTGCAAATTGTGCGTTGTGTTTGCGTAAAAACCTCAAATGGCACCCTTGATTGATAAGACTAAGTCAGTTACTCAAACATGGGGTTGAGATTGATTCCTGAATTCGAAAGGTTTTGAAATGAGAGGCCAGGATTAATCTCAGTTTTAATTAAAACCCCAAGTTAGTCATATTCCGTATAAAACGGACACGTATATGAAAAAGTAACTGCAGCATTAAATGCTCCGTACGCGTGGGTTTAAATATAAAAAGGCGCGCTTTTAATGAAAACGGAATGCATTTAATAAAGATTTTCAGGACGAATGACTCAGGGAGACGCTTGAGATTCACAAGAGTCAGGTTAGAACCCATACCTGTCAGGGAGACATTGTAGCACCCTGATACCTCGCTGAGTCGAGTCTGGCCTGAGTTCCCCCTAGAACCCTACACTGACTGCTCTCCCGGATCTAAGAGTCCCAATTCCACTGACAGTTCCATAAACCTTGCTTCAGCCAAGGGCTTAGTCAAGATGTCAGCTCTTTGCCTATCAGTGTGAATCTTTTCCATCCTAATATCTTTCTTTTCCACATGATCTCGAATGAAGTGGTGTCTAATATCCACATGCTTGCACCTTGTGTGAAGCACTGGGTTCTGAGTGATTGCTATTGCACTATTGTTATCACAATAGATTGGAACCTGATTAGCAAATACTTGGTAGTCCCTCAACTGTTGCCTCAACCATAGGATCTGAGCACAACAACTCCCTGCAGCCATATACTCAGCCTCAGTTGTGGATGTTGCCACTGAATTCTGCTTCTTACTAAACCACGAGATCAACTTACTTCCCAAAAACTGACATGTCCCTGAGGTTGATTTCCTATCAATCCTACAACCTCCATAATCTGCATCTGAATACCCTGTCAGTTCAAGGTTGTCATCTGAAGGATACCATAGTCCCATATTAACTGTCCTTTTCAAATACTTAAGTATCCTCTTAGCAGCCTCCAAATGACTTCTCTTGGGATCAGACTGATACCTAGCACACACACCAACTGCAAACGTAATGTCAGGCCTACTTGCAGTCAGGTACAGTAAAGAACCTATCAGCCCACGATACTCAGTCTGATTTACTGAAGTCCCTTCAGTGTCAGGATCCATCTTCCAATTTGTGTTCATAGGGATCCTTGCTGGATTGCTGTTCTGAACACCAAACTTATGAATCAAGTCTCTTGTGTACTTGGCCTGATTAATAAATATACCTTGATCAGTCTGCTTGACCTGCAATCCTAAGAAGAAGTTCATCTCTCCCATCATTGACATCTCAAATTTACCAGTCATCAGTTTAGAGAATTTCTCACATAACTGATGATTTGGTGATCCAAATATTATGTCATCCACATAAATTTGGACCAAGAGAATGTCATCACCTTCAGTGATCCTGAACAATGTCCTATCCGCTGTTCCCTTCTTGAACCCATGATCAGTCAGGAATTGAGAGAGGGTATCATACCAAGCTCTTGGTGCTTGCTTAAGTCCATAGAGTGCTTTCTTCAAATGGTATACTCTATCTCCAACCTCAAACCCGGGAGGTTGTTCAACATATACCTCTTCATTGAGTACACCATTCAAGAATGCACTCTTGACATCCATTTGATACACCTTGAACTTCTTATATGTCGCATAGGCAAGGAACAACCTGATAGCTTCCAATCTAGCCACTGGAGCAAAAGTCTCATCATAGTCTATTCCTTCAGACTGACAATACCCTTTTGCAACCAGTCTAGCCTTGTTCCTTACCACAACAC
Organism: Ballota nigra; assembly: GCA_947034835.1. Lineage (NCBI taxonomy): Eukaryota > Viridiplantae > Streptophyta > Magnoliopsida > Lamiales > Lamiaceae > Ballota > Ballota nigra. The sequence continues at coordinate 123,209,739 of OX344720.1, read as the reverse complement.
CATTCTCATCCTTCTTGTTCTTAAAGACCCACTTGGTACCAATCACACCTTGATGCCTAGGTCTATTTACCAGTTCCCAAACCTGATTCCTTGTGAACTGATTCAACTCCTCTTGCATGGCAATGATCCAGTTCGAGTCAGTGAGAGCTTCTTCAATGTTCTGAGGCTCTTGCTCAGAGAGAAAGCAACAGAACAGTGCACTCTCACCATGAAACCGTCTGGTCCTGACTCCCTCAGTTGGATCACCAATAATTTGATCAATGGGATGATCTTCTAACCATGTTCTTTTGCCAGGAGTTGTTCCTGAAGTACCTGCAATGTTAGTGTCTGCAGGCTCATAAAATTCAGGAAATTGAACAGAAGGGTATGATCCTGAGTCTATACCAAAGGGATTAACAAGCTCAATGTCAGGGACATTGATTCCTCCTTGATGAGGTGACTCAGGAGCCGTCTCAGCTGCAACAGCATCTTCATAGACGGTACCTACCTCAGGTTGAGCCTGTTCCTCTGTCTGAGGCTCAACAATCCCTGATGTGCTGGGTTTAGGAGTGGCACTTGGTTCATCATCCTGATCGTCATCATCATCCCATCTGGGGATTGGCACAGTCTTGATCTTGGGATCAGGTTGATTCTTCAAGCTCAGCCTTGTCACTCTCCTCGTGACCTCCTCAGTGTCAGGATTCAGCACCTTTGCCCTAGACTCATTAGCAGACTCATCAAAGACAACATGAGGTGATTCTTCCACAACAAGGGTCCTACAATTGTAAACCCTGAAGGCTTTGCTAATTTCAGAATATCCCAAGAATATTCCTTCATCAGATTTGCTATCAAAGGCTTTCAACTGGGTCTTCCCATTGTTGAGGATGAAGCACTTACAACCAAACACATGAAAGTAAGAAATACAAGGTTTTCTTTTGTTCCATGTTCCATATGGGGTCTGAGCATGTTGCTTGTTCAGCATGGATCTGTTCTGAGTGTAGCATGCAGTGTTGATTGCCTCAGCCCAAAACTTCTTGGGCAATCCTGACTCAGCCAGCATGGTCCATGCAGCTTCCTTCAGTGTCCGATTCCTCCTTTCAGCGACACCATTCTGTTGTGGGGTTCTAGCTGCAGAAGTCTCATGGGCTATACCAAGTTCATTACAAAAGTCAGAAATATATGAATTTATAAATTCAGTGCCCTTGTCAGATCTGATCTTAGTAATGGACTGATTTTTCTCATTGCTGAGTCTTCTGAGCAACTCTGGAAGCTTCACCTGTGTTTCCTTCTTATTCAACAAGAAAATAACCCAAGTATATCTAGAATAATCATCAATAACCACAAGGGTATATTTTCTACCATTCATACTCACAGGTGTTATGGGACCAAATAGATCCATGTGCAAGAGCTGAAGTATCCTGTCAGTGGAGTAGGAAGCCTTTTCTTTGAATGACGCTCTGACCTGCTTCCCTTCCTGACAAGCTTTCCACACGTGATCTTTGCTAAAAACTTCATTAGGTAGACCATCAACAAGTGACTGTCTAGAAATTTTGTTAAGAATCTTGAAGTTCAGGTGGCTTAATCTTTTATGCCATAACCAACTGAGCTCTAGAGAGCTTTTAGCAACAAAACAAGTATTAGGAATAGTGCTGCTCCAATCAGCGAGATAAACGTTACCTTTCCTTATACCTGATAGAAGCACTTGTGTTGATTTGTCCTTGACTGAACATTTATTCGATGAGAACTCAACACAGAACCCTTTGTCACAGAATTGACTTACTGACAGCAGGTTATGCTTCAGTCCTTCCACAAAGGACACATTTTCCACTCTGACTGTACCTATAATTAGAACACCAAAACCCTTAGTAACACCTTTTGAGTTATCACCAAAGGTTACCTGTGGACCATCTTTAGCCTGATATTCTTGGAGAAGACTCTTTATTCCAGTCATGTGCCTTGAGCAACCACTGTCTAGGTACCAAACAACTTTGATTGAGTCTTCTCTCCTCTTGTTGTGATCCACAGCCGCCTGTAAGCAAATCAGGCTTTAGGTACCCATTGGGTGTTGGGTCCTATTGTGTCAGCTGTACCTTTCGGGATCCAGACTTGCTTCACGACCCTGATTGCCTCAGAGTGGTGAATCTGTCTCCCTGAAACATCGACATACACAACTTTCTTCTTCTTAGCCTGAGAGGAAGATGGTGTATGGGTGCTAGACTTAGGCTTCGCAGGAGCCTGAGTGGGTGCCTTTTGGGCTGGCTTCCTGTTCTTCCTAGGTCTGGGTGCAGCAGGTCTTAGGCCTTGTTCTTGATAAGGACCCTGATTTCTATTCCCCCTAGGCAAGTGAAGGAATGGAAAACAGTTAAAGGCCTCAGGATGCCAAAACCACGGGGGTGTCATCATGTTTGGCCTTCCCTGTTGGTATTGCCAAGCATGATGGTACCCTCGTTGACCAGTCTGAGGGCTCTTGGCCTGAGTCTTCCTCTGCTTTCGCTGAGGTTTTCCCTGGCCTGAGCTCTCAGGGGCTTCCGTAGGTTGCTTGGCCTTTCCCTTGGGTTTTGGCTTAGCTACCTTAGGAGCAACCCTGGCTGTGTCAACGGTTTCCTTGCCCTTATCAGTTTGACGGGCCTGGAGCACAACCTTAGGTGCACTCTGGCCTGTCTGAACAAATACCCTCTCAGTGTTGCTCCCTGAAGCAACATGAGACTGACCTTGTGAGGATTTCTCAGGAACATATCCAAGTCCCTTTTTCTTGTTCCCAAGTATCTGGTTGCTATTTATTTCCTCTCTAGCCACTGAGGATTTATTCATTGCTGCAACCTTTTTCTTGAGAGAGTCCTCACTCTTTTTCAGGATTTCATGTCTGGTAAAGAGGTCATCAAACTTACTCTTAAGTGCTTTCAGCTCTTCCTTCCTGACCAGCTCTTCCTCAGCCAGTTCCTTCAGAATTTTCTCTCTTGGGAGACGCTCAGAATTGATCATATCAATTTCCTGAGTTAGTCTCACAATCTGAGCTGATTCTTTGAGATCAGACTGAGTGAGTTGTTCATTCAGGTTTTGAACTTCAGTACTCAATTTCTTGTTCTCCTCTACCAAGAAGACATTAGTTTCCTGCAGTCTGGAGAAATCAACCATCAATTGATCAAGACAGATCTGAAGGTTCATTTCTCTAACTGACTCTGAGCTGAGCTCAGGATTTTGACCAGTGTAAGAAGCATAAACAGAATTTGATGTTACCTCAGGCTCATCCCTAGCCATTAGGCAGACATCATCGTACTCATCATCCGAGAAGAGTTCAGGTGACCTTTCAGTGGGGCCATCAGAGTCTGTTGCATCCTCAGCCACCATAGCCCTCCGATCAGCAGATCTTAGATCCCTCGTGGCTCTCCTTTCCTCTCTCTCCCTAGCACTCAGCTCCGGGCAATCGTACTGATAGTGACCAATCTTGTTACAGTTGTAACATGCTACCTGCTCACTTATTCTTTCTTTTCTTGGCTCAGGGTTCCTCCTTGAGTCAGGTTCCCTGGTTCTCGGTGAGCTTTCAGCCTTGGTTGGATATCTATCATCGCGAGTACGTCTCTGTTCGTCTCTTCTTTCAGGCTTTGGTTCAGAATATCTCCTTTCATCACCACGTTCTCTCCTCTGGTCAGTGTTTCTTCGCTCCTCATATCTCCTCGAGCTTTGGTGGGTTCCTTCAGGTTTCCTGTCATGTGAGTCCTGATAAAACTTTTTATAACGACCAAACCTGGAATTGAGCTTGTCAAATCGTCTGGCCATCAGGCTGTACTCCTCAGCGAGTTCTTCCCTGCTCATCTCCATCAGTGACTTTGATGAAGGATTTGATGAGGGCTCAACAGGTTCAGACCTGGCCTTGAACGCCACACTTTTCTCAGGAGTTTTCTCCTTCCCTTCCTCTTCTGACTGAACTTTCTTCTTTCTTTTGTTAAGATCAAATTCAAGCGCTTTTAGCTCTGAAAAAAGTAAAGCAGAAGTTATGTTACTCATATCCTGAGTGTTCTTAAGCATAATTACACTGTTGTCCCATCTCTCAGGAAGGGCATTCAGGATCTTTGAAGCAACATCTCTCCTTGGGACATCCTTGTCCAACATCACCAACTCATTCATCAACTTGATGAATCTAGACTCCATCTGATCTATGCTCTCATCAGGCAGCATCTCGAACGCTTCGAATTTCTGAATGGCAATATTCCTCTTGTTCTCCTTTATCTTTTCTGACCCTTCGCACATCCTGGTCAGCTCATCCCAAACCTCATTTGCCGTCTTTAGGTTCATCAGCCTGGCTGACTCCTCGAAAGGCACCGTATGCAAGATGATGTTTCTTGCGACGTTGTCAAGTCCCACCATCTTGATTTCATCGTTGGTCATGTCTTTCCTCTCCTTAGGAACCTGCACGCCAATCGCAAGATCATCGTATCCCAGTCCTCTGACGTTAGGAATAGTGATCTTGATCGGTCCTTCCCTGAGTACACGCGGCATCTGGTCATGGATGGCATCTAGATGTGCCTCTAATCTGAACTTCCAATAGACAAAGTTAGATACAGAGAATTCAGGTAACGAAGCTTCAAGTCTCCTCGAAGTCATGATGATGATGCAAGTTTTATGAAAGGCAAACTCAGATCTGTTCAGTGACCACCAACAGTTTCTCCTCTGAAACTATTAGTATTCAAAGTCAGTGGTCTTTCGAACCACTGCTCTGATACCACTTGTTGGTCCCGGTACAAGACTGAGGAATACGTGTATGGGGGGAATACACGTATACCAATTTTCAAACTTAAAACTGACTGAGTCCCCTTCACTCAGAGTGGTAAAGAACTAGGAGCTGATAATACACCCACTGACTACACTTGGTGCGGGTCAGTTGGCTAACTATCAGTTCAAGTTCAGTGCGGAAATGTTTGAGCCCTGATAGCTTAAAGTCTTGTTTAGTTTGCTTTCTGAAAACTTATTTTACACAAATCTGAGAAGTGTTTAGTAGGGCAGTGTTCTTTTGAGGATCAGGTTGATTGATTCAGACCTGATAAACTTAAATGCAATGAATGAACAGGTAATATGGCAAGTATGCACAATGTCAAAGCAGTAAGAACACAAGGAGTTTAACGTGGTTCAGAGTCTCAAGCTCCTACGTCCACGGCCTGACTTAACAGGAAATCCACTCAAGGGATTCTTGTTTTTAACGTGCCAAGGTGCACCAAGATCAGTTACCTCACTGATCTATACAAACTCCTCTTACTATCACACTAACTGACTTACTCCCAACAAGCCTAACTTAGGGTTTTGGTTTCAGTTTGGATTCCAACTAAGTTGAGATTATCCTTACAAGGCAAAGCTATGCTAAGGATTGGATAATCTCTCTAAGCTTAAGATAATTCTAATTAGCTCTTGGAATACAGAATAACTCTCAGTTGCTGAGAAACACTTGGGAAATTTAGAAGGTTTCGAGTGTTTCTCTTAAAGGCTGAATGCTTTGATTGCTTGAGAGTTTGAGTAATTTCTGGCTTGGAAATTTCCCGTGACCTTGAATGGGTTCAAGGCCTTCTGTATTTATAGGTGGTTTGAATAACTATCCGTTGGAGAGATAGCCTTCTAGCCATCTATGTAGAGGGGCTTCAAACGGACATATCTCCATGCAGTAGCCGCCCTTGCATGGATTTGGTATTTGCATTGAATGCACATTAAATGCTTGCCCGTTGAATATGCAGTCTGAATTCAGTCTTTATGTCAGGTTCCGTACGTGCGTGTCCTCCTCGGATTGGTCCACGTCATCAGGTTGGTGAGAATGTCAGAACTTATTCCTGAGCTTCAGGCTTGTCTTATTAAGTTCATTTTGTCTTGAGCTCACCGGTCTTGTCCTGACGCTAAAATTCCTTTTGCATTGCTTGGCTCTACTCCAAGTCTTCCCATTAACTCAGTGACAACCTGTTCCCTTCAGGACTGAGTTAGTAATGACCTCAGGGTCATACTCTTCATCACTGACACTTACTCAGCTAGCTTAGAAGACTGCCATAAGTTCAGGATGGTGCTCTTCGTCTTCAGGCTCTGAGTCTTGATTGTATCCAGTGAGTTCTCCTCTCACTGAGTACCTGTGAAGTGTAAAAAGACTAAGTACTAATCCTAACCAAGACTAGCCTGACACAGACATATTAAGGCGAACATCTTTTCAGGGGCTTTGGGATCTTAATCAAAACTGACAATGTCCCAACAGGGACCCATTTCTACAGATGAGAAAGTGAAGGGTTTGGGCCCAGAGGCAGAGGAGGAAGGTGCTAAGTCAGCAGGCTCAAGTGAAGCTTCCTCATCTTCACTATCATCGCTGGTTAAACAGGTAGGAGAAGGGGGAGGGCCAACGAATCCCAGAGCCATAGAAATGGTTGGGTCCTGGTCTGTATGGGTTTGGGGAGGGTTAGGATTATGTGAAGTAGAGGTGGAAGGAATGGGTTGCTCTGCACCAGAAGATGATGGAATATCTGGTACAGAAGGTGTAGGAGGTATCTGGGAGGTGGAAGTGTTAGGAGGAGGGATTTCTGCACCAGAAGAGGTTGAGGGTACCTCTGGTACAGAAGGTGGGGGAGAGGGGTTTGTGGAAAGATGTGTTTGGGAATTTGGGGGAGAAGGTGTTTGGGTAGGAATGGTAGAGGGAGTAAATACTGGGGTATCTGGGATAATCTGCTCTGGTGGAACAATAGGGGAACCAGAGGCGGATGGGGTTTGGGGAATATTATCTGGGGGAGAGGTAGAGGGGGAGACAAGATTAATAGGGATAAAGGATGGAATGGAAGGGTTTACCTCTGCTGGGTCAACACCAGCAGGTACAGCAGACTCTGGAGCATCCTCCATCATCTGGGAAGCATCCTTAATTGCCTTTGCCAAGGCCTCTCCAAGATCAGATCCAGAGTCAGGATCTTGAAGAAGGGCTCTCTTGGCCTTGGATTTCCTCACAAGAGGCTCAACCTCTTCTTCCTCTTCTTCCTCTGAAGGCTCATCCACCAGAAGGATTTTCTTTGCCTTTCTGCTAGTCCTTCGCTTCTTAGCAGAACCTCACCTGGCCTCGTCTGGCTGCTTCCTCTTGGCTGCTCCAGCCTTCTTAACAGCTTTATCATCATCACCCTTCTTCTTAAGCACATCAAGAAGGGGAATCTGGTCCTCCTCGGAGGAACCAGAAAAGGCAACGGTTGAAGAACCAGTTGCTTCAGAAGCTTTCTTATGGGTCTTCTGCTTCTGCTGCTTTCTCTGCCCCTTTGGAGGTGAGGGAATTGATTGAATAGGAGGGGCAGGGATAGCCTGCTCTCCATCAGAGTCGGCATGGCCATGAAGAGGGCCATCCTTAGAGAAGAGGATCTTGGATTTGTGATAACTGTGGCACCAAGATGATTTCCACTTCTTCTCTGGAAGGAGAGAATCCAGAATAAGAGTTAACTTAGTCCCCAAAGAGACATTTGCAGTGAAGCAGAACTGCAACTCTCCTGGCTTGGAAGGACAAGGCTCCTTCTTCACCTTCAATCTGTTCTTCCTCAACACATCCCAGAAGAACTCCGCCCAATTACACTGAACACCATCAAATAAAGCCCTCATCACACACATCCTACCATTGAAAATGGCATCTGTGCTGTGATTCTCACACATAAGCACCTAAACAACTATATCAAAAAGGACCTTGTACTTCTGCCTCAGATGCTTGTCCAAAAAGCCCTTTGTGATATTCTGGCAGGAAGATCGAGCAAAGATCTTGAAAGAACCAATAATGTCATCCTCCTTGTACGTCAAAGGATCCACTCCCACCGCAGAAATGTTCTCGAAAAGAGCGCAGAAGTCGTGCTTAGAGAACACCAAATCATCTTCATCAATCTTGGACGAAATGTAATCCTCATGAATCTTCATACGAACCAACAACTGGGCCGCATATCCGTCAAGAGTACGAAAATCCTTGGGAACTGTGGAGATCAGCTTCTCCACCCCTGCATTCTGGAGCATCTCCAGAATCGATAGCGCAACAGGGTTCTTGGTGGTATAAAAGTCCACCACCATCTCCGTCTTTAGCTTTTTCATCATCAGGACATGGTCAAAATTGCACGGAGGGGCCATTACTGTGAAAGAGAGAGAGAGAGAGAAAGAAATACTTTGCAGAGGTTAGGGTTTGAAAATATGGAAACGTGAAAGGACAGATTGAAAGGAAATTTGATTTAAATAGAGTAATACACGTGGCTTGATTATTAAATGAAGTGTGAACGCGTGTAATTTCAAAATTTAATCGAGGAAACAAAATCAATTTAGCATTGATTGACATTTTACACAGTGATTAAATCCGATGGCCACGATGAAAGGCAAGACATAGATTTAATCTGGTGCGTTGGCATAATCATTGGGACTGGGCATAAAGGGGTTTTGTGGCAGTCAAGAGAAAAAGCGAAATGATTGCCTAGGCCCTATACCCTAGTCTTAAATACACTCCGAAGTTGAAACGTTTTGAGTGTACTTACTAATTTGAAAGGTGTATCCCAATGATCAGAGGCCAGAGAAGTAAAGACATACCTGTCACCTGATATTGTAACCAGATGAAACCACAGCCAGTCTGGTGCTACATCTCCTCTGATGGAACTCATCCGGTTTTGGTCAGAGAAGACTCTGGATATAATGGAGTCTGACTCAGCACTTCATCTGGGACAAGTGTCACCTGGTGTATACCTCATCTGGAGATATACCTTCTCTGATATATCTAATCTGCAGGTATGTTAGTTTAAGAAAATAAATGTATGAAGTAAAGTAATAAAACAAAGGATACTTATCTGTCGTTCCCCCTAAAACAAATCTGTCTCTGGATCCAACAAACCTAACTCAAAAGCTAACTCTCTGAATCTGGTCTCAGCCAAAGGCTTGGTTAAGATATCTGCTCTCTGCTTCTCTGTTGCAATCTTTTCCATCCTTATATCTCCCTTCTCAACATGATCTCTGATAAAATGATGTCTTCTATCAACATGTTTGCACCTGGTATGAAGAACTGGATTCTGGGTGATTGCAATTGCACTATTACTATCACAGAATATAGGAATATCCTTAGCTCTAATCTGGTAATCTCTAAGCTGTTGACTAATCCAGAGTAGTTGTGAACAACAGCTCCCTGCAGCCATGTACTCTGCTTCTGTTGTAGATGTAGCAACTGACGTCTGCTTCTTAGAAAACCAGGATACCAATTTATTCCCTAAAAATTGGCATGTACCACTTGTAGATTTCCTATCTATTCTGCATCCACCATAGTCTGAATCTGAATAACCACTCAATTCTAAATTGTCATCTGCAGGATACCACAATCCTAAATTCACTATTCCCTTAAGATATTTCAATATCTTCCTAGCTGCTTCCAAGTGACTCTTCTTGGGGTTAGCTTGAAATCTGGCACAAACACCTACGGCAAAGGTAATATCTGGTCTGCTTGCAGTCAGGTACAAGAGAGAACCAATAAGTGCTCTGTACTGAGTCTGGTCCACACTCTCTCCAGACTCATCTGGATCCATGTTGAAATTCGTCATCATAGGTATCTTGGCTGCTTTGCTAGATCCTACTCCAAATTTCTCTAACATGTTTCTGGTGTACTTTGCTTGATTAATAAAAATTCCCTTCTCTGATTGCTTAACCTGCAAACCCAAAAAGTAAGTCATTTCTCCCATCATGGACATCTCAAACTGTCCCTGCATGAGTTCACCAAACTTCTCACACAGCTTCTTGTTAGGGGATCCAAATATGATGTCATCAACATATATTTGGACCAGAAGGATGTCCTTTCCTTCTTCTTTCCTAAACAAGGTTCTACCAATCTTACCCTTAGTAAAACCATTGTCCAGAAGAAATTGAGATAGAGTGTCATACCATGCTCTAGGTGTCTGCTTCAGCCCATAAAGAGCTTTCTTAAGCTTAAACACCTTGTCACCTTGTTCAAAACCAGGGGATTGTTCCACATACACTTCCTCAATGAGAATCCCATTAAGAAAGGCAGATTTCACATCCATCTGGTATATTTTGAACTTCATGTGAGCAACATATGCTAAGAACAATCTGATGGCTTCTAGTCTGGCAACAGGAGCAAATGTCTCATCATAGTCTATTCCTTCAGACTGAGAATAGCCCTGGGCCACTAGCCTTGCATTGTTCCTAGTAATGACATCATTCTCATCTTTCTTATTTTTGAAAACCCACTTAGTGCCTATCACCTTTTGATGTCTTGGTCTGTCTACCAGCTCCCAAACATCCTGTCTGGTGAATTGATTCAACTCCTCCTGCATAGCAACAATCCAATTTGAATCTTTCAGTGCCTCCTTGATGTTCTTGGGCTCAATCAAGGACACATAGCAACTGAATAAGGCAGCTAAGTTAAGAGTCCTCCTAGTCTGGACACCCTTAGTTGGATCTCCAAGGATTAGGTCATTGGGGTGATTAACCAGGGTCCTCCTTCCCGTGGTCTTGCCTGGTTGATCATCTTCTGCAGTACCTTGGTGATTATCACCACCTGCAGAAGAGCTTCCCCCTACAGGAGTTCCAACCTCTTCTGGTTCTGCTCCTTGTGAAGGCTGCTGCTTCAGAGAACCAGGAGATGGGTCATCATCTGAATCTGAATCTGAATCTGAATCAAGAACAGGTGGATTGACTTTGATAACTCTGGGTGTAGTCTGAATCTGGGTCTCATCTGAAGACTGAGAGTCTACCTTGCACTCAATAACAGATTCATCAAAAACAACATGAGGTGTTTCCTCCACACAAAGTGAATTCTTATTAAAAACTCTAAAAGCCTTACTGGTGCTGGAATATCCTAAAAATATTCCATCAGCCACTTTGGCATCAAAGGTTCTTAATTTAGATTTCCCATTGTCATGGATGAAACACTTACATCCAAAAACATGAAAATATGAAACAGATGGGGTTTTACCTTTCCATACCTCATATGGAGTCTTATTATGTCTCTGGGCAATCAGGCATCTGTTCTGAGTGTAGCAAGTTGTATTAATAGCCTCTGCCCAAAATCTCTGTGGAGTGCTGTATTCTGCCAGAAGTGTTCTTGCAGCTTCTTTGAGGGTCCTATTCCTCCTTTCTGCTACTCCATTTTGTTGGGGTGTTCTGGCAGCAGATGTCTCATGAAAAATCCCATGGTCCTTGCAGTAATCTGCAATGTGTGAATTCAAAAACTCTGTTCCTTTGTCACTTCTGATTCTGACTATGCTCTGGTTCTGCTCATTCTGAATCTGCTTGAAGAACTCTGGCAGCTTAGTCATAGTTTCATTTTTCTTAAACAAGAACACTACCCAAGTGTATCTTGAAAAGTCATCTACTATCACCAAGGTGTACTTCCTTCCACTGAAACTAAGAGGAGAAACAGGTCCAAACAGGTCCATGTGAAGTAGTTGAAGTACTCTGGTTGTGGTTGTGCTCTGGACATCCTTAAAGGAAGTCTTGGGTTGTTTACCCTTCTGGCATGAACCACAAACCTGATTCTTCTTAAACACTTCATTAGGAAGACCTCGAATGAGACCTTTTCTGGCAATCTTATTCAGTGTTTTGAAGTTAAGATGACACAATCTCTTGTGCCAAATCCAGCTATTCTCTGCAGATCCTTTTGCAACTAGGCAAGCATTTCTTGGGCAACTGTTAAAATCTGCAAGATAAATGTTACCCTTCCTCAAGCCTATTAGCAAAATATCATTATAATCAGAAGAGAAAACAGTGCATGAATCACTAGAAAACTTCACTGAGTATCCCTTGTCACAGAATTGGGATACTGAAAGCAGATTATGCTTGAGTCATTCTACATAGTAGACTTCATCTACAGAAACTCCATTAAAGGTCAACTTTCCAACTCCTCTGGTGACTCCATAGTTGTTGTCACCAAATATCACTCTTGGTCCATTCAATGGCTTGAAATCTTGTAGATTATCCTTCTGGAAGGTCATGTGCTTGGAACATCCACTATCAATGTACCAGACATGGTTGCTTGAAAATCCTTTCTCCAATGGACTCTTATCTACCTGCAGAGAAATCAATTAGGTCCCCTACTAGTGCTGGGTCCTGATTGGTTAGTTGCAGGTTTTGTAGGAATCCATAGATAAAGATCATCCCTTGATGGATGAGGAGATCTTATCTTCCTTCCAAATCTATCTACCAGCACATGTCCTCTGACAATGACATATTGAGCTACTGGTCTGATAAGGACACCTTTCCTATAAACAGGTCTGGTGTACCTTTTCTCAAATTTGGCCTTTGGAATGGCCTGCCTCAAAGACATGGTCTTAAAGGTCTGGTTGTAAGGGTACATCCTAGAAGAACCATCTCTGGTGTCATAACTACCCAGATCAGTTGGTTTTCTACAGATGGGTCTGGAAGACCTCCTCTGGTTCTGATAATTAGACTTGCTCTGGTGATTATAGTTCTTTTGAGTATACCTATTCTGGAACTGATTCCTCTGAGAAAACTGTCTCTGGGGTACCTGGTGCTGTTGAACATTGTTCCTTCTCTGGTAGTTATTACTCTGATTGGTATTCCCCTTTCTTGAGTGTTTCCTTTGAGGTCCCCTAATCTGTTTAGGTTCCCTTTGAGGATTTCTCTGGGGTCCTCCAATTTGAGTAATTTCTACTCCTTGGGACTCATTGTTCACAGAACCATCAATCTTTAATGGTTCCCCTTTTTGACACTTATTCTCTAGCATCTTCTCTTCCAGAACAGTCAACTCTTCTGGACCATATGTAATGTGATTAACAGAGTGATTCCTTTTCCAGTCAGGATTGTGAACCACCTTGTAACCATTACCAGTTAAGTCTTTATCATCCCAGATTTCTACCAATTTACCAGCTCTTACAGACTTGTCTTTATTATAAAAGTATTTATGAGTTTTAGAGGAAATTCCAGAATATCCTAAACCACTCTTATCACAAATGCGCTGAGAAGACTCTGATATGATAGATACAACAGATGGTATCTTAGGAGCTTCTCTGGGCATAGGTATCTCCTCTATGTTGTGAGCAACTTGTTTTCCCTTGATAAGAGTCTGGTATTTGGCTCTGAGTTCAGTGATCTCATCTTCTTGAGAGTTCTTTTCTTTCATGAGTTGATCTACCAGAGTATCTCTTTCTGTGATCTTATCCTGAAGTTCAGAGACTTCTTTGGAATGATCTTTCATGAGTTCTCTGGTGGATTTATGCTCATGAAAGAGAGATTGAACTTCAGCTCTGAGCCTACCATTCTCTTTCTCAAGTTTTTGACAAAGTTGGACACAATTTTGGAGATCTGATAGCATTTGTTGCATATCAGACTCTCTGGAGTTACCAGATGAATTAGAGGATTCAGTACATTTGGAATTTGATAAAACTAGAGTAGTTTCATTTACCTCAGTGATGTCTGCCATAAGACACACATCATCATCTGATCCAAAGTCAGAAGAAGAAGAACTGGAACTAGTATCCTCCTCCTCTGCTTCTGCCAGCAATGCTCTCTTATCTGCATATCTCCTATCTCTCTTGATTCTTTTCTCTTCTCTTTCCCTAGGAGTGAGTTGAGGACAATCATAACTATAGTGATCAGTCTTGTTGCATGTGTAGCAGGCATTGTCTCCTCTGGGACTAGGACTTGGCTCTCTCCTTCTCTGGTTGTAGTCTGATCTGGCAGGACTACTCTCTCTCCTCTGGTAGTCAGGTCTGCCAGAGCTACCATCCCTCCTCTGATAATCTGATCTCCCAGAGTTGCCAGGGTTGTCATCTCTCCTCCTCTCTGGAGTTCTGAATCTGGTCTCCCTTGAGTCTCCAGATGTCTTCTCCTTCTCTGCAGGCTTGAAGGAACTCTTTCTGTCTCTGGAAGATTCCTTCCAATGCCTTTTGTACCTGCCATATTTTGAACTCATTTTATCTAATTTACGGGTTAGAAGTGCTACCTGCTCCTTGAGGCTCAAGTCATCTGCAGTAGACTCCTTTGGCTTGACATCAGGCTTGATAGTTGAAGAGAATGCAACACCTTTCTGGCCAGAAGAGGAAACCTCTTCTGTTTGATCCTCCTCTTGAAGATCATACTCATATGCTTTGAGATCAGACAACAGAAGATGATGATCCAGAGTATTGAGATCCTTGTTGTCCTTGATCACAGTGACTTTAATTCTCCACCTGCTTGTTAGTGAACGCAAGATTTTACTATTAATTTCTTTTTCAGAATAGGTCTTACCTAAGGCACTCGCCTTGTTCAGGAGGTTTGTGAGACGCATGTCCAGCTGGTCAATGGTCTCGTCTGGTTTCATCTTGAAGGTATCAAACGAGTGTTGAACAGCTTGGAGTTTGTTATCTTTGATCTTCTCTGTTCCCTCACAGAGTAACGCCAGTTTGTCCCACATCTCCTTGGCAGTGGCACACGTTCTGACCTTTTCAATCACCTCTTTGGTAAGTGTGTTGATGATCTCCGTTCTTGCCACCTGTTCCAAGTTGTAGAGCTTTCTTTCATCATTGTCAAGCTCATCTTTCTTTTTGAGGATTCGTTGCCTGGGGACTCTATCCTCTGCAGCTTTTTGGGCAGCTTCACTAGTTTCTTCCCTGGACTCAGACCTGCCACTATCAATAGGAGTCCAGTAAAATTGAATGGGGCCACTTTCAACCACATCTAACATGCGGTGGTGAATAGCTCCAAGATTATTGCTCATCATGAAACTCCAGTGGCTGTGATCCTCAAAAGAGAATTCTGGGAGCTTACGGCTCTTGTAAGAAGATTTTGCAGACATTTTGATAAGAAATTTAGGGAAATAACAAGAACTTGAACAAAAGCACTAAAGAGCAATGGATCTGCCCGGTGACCACCAAAAGCTTTACAAAGCAGTGGTCGTTGGACACACTGCTCTGATACCACTTGTTGGTCCCACTAGTTAGATTAATTGCGGAAGCTTAAGTTAAATGTCTTTCAAAGTCTTTTACAAGAGAACAATAAACAACAAACAATAAGTAAAATAAAGCGATAAAGAACACAAGATGTATAGTGGTTCGGATAGAATATCCTACGTCCACTCTCCCTTATAACCAAGGGGTCTCACTATCAACCAACTCACAAACTTACTTACTGGAATTGGGAAGTACCAGTTCCTTCTTACAACCTCTTTAGATTTAACTTCAATCTAAAGATCAACCAGCCAACAACCTTGTCTAATAGATGAACAGGTTGTGGGTTCAATAACTCCTTTAGAGTAGATAAATATTATGAACAGTAAGAGTACTTGGTATGAATATCAAAAGCTTGGATCACTTATGCGCGTGTAGAGTCTCTAGAGCTTTTTCTTGAACTGCACTCTTGTATATATAGAGGGGATTAGGGCTAGCCGTTTGAGGGCTAATCCAATCAGATCCTCTATATAAGGAAGCCTCAATCAATCAATTCCCTAATTGATTGATTGGGTTGGTGGGATCCTTGGATTGATTATCTTCAAATACTTTCCAATCCTGATCATGTTGACTTGATTTGAATCACCAACGGTCAATAGCTTCCTCTGCCTAACTCTGATTCTCTCCAGAGAAGGCAAGACCAGACACCAGGCAACCTCAGTGTCTTCTGGTCCTAATCTGGTGAACAACCAGAATACTCAGTAGAATCAGGGGATCAAAACTGAGCATCTTTTGTTCCACCAGACTCGTCTGGTCCGGACTCGTCTGGTCTGGGGAAGGTCCTCTGCCTCTGGTCAATCTCATCTGGTGAAGTCTTCTGGTGGGGTCTTCTGGTGACTCTTCTGGTGAAGTCTTCTGGTCTGGCAGTTCCCCCTAGACTAAGTCCTAATCTATATCATCATCTGGCTAACAGGTCCAGATGGTCCTATTACATCTTCTGGTTTGTTTTAACTCATCAAAACTAACAATTTTTATCCTAACACTATTTTTGGAGACTTATTAGTTGTGTTGCATGTATATGGTGGAAAATGGTGATTGTGTGGTGAAATAAGTGATGAATTGCATTTTATGCCTCTGTTTTAAGTCACCGGTTGTTGAATTGACCTATTTGAGGATACTTTGTCCATGTGATTCATGTTTTCCTAGATTGATGATGATATTTTCTAGAAATTTGTTTGGAACTTGCACATTAAACATGGAATTAAAGTAACCATAGGTTATACCACTTGTACATACTAGTACTAGATTGTTTACAGCTTAAACAACTCCTAAAATAGCAAAAACTTACTTCTATAGTCCAATGTTTAAGCTGTAAACATCAGAAAGCAAAAATATACATATTCAAACTTCATTTAGTACCCAAGAGTTGCCATTAGTTCACCAATGTCATAGGTGAGGCCATCAATCTAACCAGCTTTCATTAGTGTTTGTATGCATTCCCTTAACAGCTCTTCATCTACCTCTAGTACCTCTAGCAATCTGTCTTGCCTTAAAAGCCTAGCTTTGTTCATATGTGGCACCTTGAAATCATTATGACATTTTGCCTTCATTATCTCAATTAGACAGTTTTGAAGGCTTAAAATGACATTGTTAACTATGATGGCAGTCAGTTTTTCAAAAGACAGCAACACATTCTTAACTAATTGATCCACATTATATGAAGCCGTGTCCAATTGAAGTGATTGAATTGCTCTAAACCATCCCAAGTCATTGATATTTGTCTCAGGTGAGTTTGTTGGCTGACATAAAAGTTTGATGTTAAAACCATCAGAGCTTCCAACAGCCCTAAACTCTAAATCTGAGTTGCTTATGTGTGGTATTGCATTATCCTGCTGAATGAAGATATCTTTGCTTGCTTGAGAAGGCCATTTTGCCTTAATAGCTGGAATAATCTGTAGAAAATTTAAATTTAAGCATCATCAAGGTCACCAATGGAAAATAAACTTTATTCAGGAGAATTAATGATTGCTTAACACTTGATGATGATATTTTTCTGAAAGTATATTAAACAAAGTGGATTGAATGTCAAAATAACAAACCTGATTGAGCAGACACTCTTTGATGACTTGCTTGGTGATTGATTCTATGGTTTTGTCTTCAATGTTCCCTTAACTCTATTCTTAGAGTTTCTCTATGCTGGTGCTTTGCATGTGAATGGAACAATACCAATTTTTCCATCAAAAATAAGTTGCCCATCTGCATATAATGGTCTTGCAACAGCACACATAAACATGACCTTAGGGATATATCTCTTGCTTTTGCAAGGCCTATATGGTGTCTTTTCTGAAGGTAGTTTGTACATTTTCTGTGTTGCTCTAGTCATATAAAACCACTTTTCATCTATATGAACAACATTGTGCATACCTGAAAACTTGAGCTTGTTTGTATCACCATCATAAACCAATGCATTCAGTGAGTATTTCAACATTTGAAGCTTGTTCATTTCAGTTAGCTCAGGATGAATTGCATTTGAATGTGGCTCAATGGCCTTTTTTTTTCACCCATCTTCCAACTTGACTCTTGCTGACTCCTAGCTCCACTGCAAGCCTTCTTATTGATCCTCTTTTGTCAAATGGAATGTCATGCATTTTTTCCTCATCCAGCTGGATGTGTTTCTTCTTTGGGATTCCATTCATTTTGTCTGGAATGTTAACTGGAATACCTTGAAGTTGTTGTTTATTTGCTATAGACCAATGATAATGCACTGTTCTTAAACACACACCAAACATATTTGTTGCCTCCTTGATTTTTCCCTTCTGCACAGTACCATTGGTGGTGTTGGCAATGATGAACTGCACCATCCTGTTCCTCTCATCTAAGGTAAGATTATGTTCTCCTCTTGGCATTGCCCTATTGAATGCTCTAACTATTTTGAATTTAATGCAGCAGTTTGGATCATTTATTGCTGACTTTAAGTATTTAAGTCCCTAAAAATGGAGGGAAATCAAAATTTTCAAAGTGGCTGGAACTAAATCTGATTTGGGGGGAAGTTTGATTTTTTTTGGAGAAGATAAGTGCTGATTGACCCTGTGATGAGACTGTTCTGAGGGTTTTGGGGTTGTAAATTCAGTTTATGTAATTAATGAACAATGATGGACAATATGTTTCATGTGGGTTGTATTTCTAGTTTATGTAATTTTGGGTGAACAATGATGTACAATATGATTAATATGGGTAGTAATATCAATTTATGTAATTAGATTTATATGCAGTTTTTTTTTTTAATTTCGAATTTAATGTTTTTTTTATGTACTTTTTGGTGGCAGGTTTGAAATTTCAAATTGAATTGGTGGGAAAGATTAACTTTAAGGTTAAAATAATCCCCAAGCTTGATATAATTGAAAAGTCAATAAAACACTTCTTTCTCAATATGTGTGCCCATTTTTGTGTGCAAAAAATGATGGGACGGGGAAGTACATAAGTTTGATGGGATGACTGATAATATTATATTTGCTATGTATGCACTGTTCAAATAGCAACGTTACCCAAGTATTATTTTAATATTGTGTTTGTGGTTATGTATAATAATGTGGTAAAAGAAAAATTGCAAGACCCTTTTACCTTTCAATTGAGTTGGAGCTGCAAGTATACACCATCATAACCGTTAATACTAAGGGGAGAGTATAATTTCAACACATCAGAGTAGTTATATTTAAAGGCCTATTAGGCAACAAAATTTCAATCGAACAATTTATTCATATGAACCACACTACACATTATTAACCAACTTCGTATAAAATGGAGAATTCAGCCTTCTGTCCCAAATCTGATCACATTTCTCAGTGGAAACATTTTATCCCAATTTTAACCCCACCTTCTCCAGATTTGGAGTTCACTCAATACACCTAACAATGAGTAAAAACTTTAACTGTGCATTTATCTAATAACCACAAAAAATTGTAACGGAAAACAAAGCACCAAGAATTGGGAGGTTCCCATCTTACCTGGAGCTAAAAACTGAGATTCCAAATAGCAGGGGAGAAAGAAAAAAAAGCAAGTACTAAGATCCCCCACAATAGATCTTAAATATTTTCTCAAGTCATTTCTAACTAAGATGAATCTGTACCACTTTCTAGTGTCATCAATAACACGCATTAATTCTTACCATCTTGCATTTTACCACCTTTATACATGCAAAAGTTGTGGCTCACCTCCTCCATTAATGAGCAATGCTGAATTGTGATGGTGCACCATGTACCATCTCCCGTTATGCAACTCGTATATATTTGTCATGTTAAATGGCCTGGCCCCGATGTCATCAACATAAGCTTTCATGGTCACCCACGCCATACTTGGAAGCACGCGAGTCCTTACATCTCTAATCTGAAAATCAGCAACATTGTCCCACGCAAAAGCTAGTTGCCAGCTCTCCATCACTGCATTGTAACTAGAAAAAGAGTTGAGAAACATGTTAAGCTCCTGTAGATGCTAAGCAAGTAAAACATAATCAAACCCAAACAGGGATTAAAAAAAAAAAAAGATTGTCATCACATGTTTCAGTACATAACTCATCCAGACCATATACACAAAATGAAGATGTGGCCTACATTCACATCAACTGCACATTATCCTCATAGCTATATACCCATTATGTTAAGGATGCAATTCTAGGTCAAATTGCCCATATTACTAAAGAAATAGGACATTTAATGTGGAGATTTCAGGAGCCATTCTTAAATAAATAAAAACTGTCATCCGGCTACATAAGATGATATGATATTCTGCAGGAAATGGCAGATGCGAAATTGGTCTAATGGCTTATATTTGCAGATATTATTATGGACACATTACACATGAAACAGACGACAGGTAAATTCTCAAATAGGCTTTTGATATATCAGAAACTTCTTGTATCATCATTAATTATTTGAGAGACAAATGGAGAAGAGATACAAAAAAGAACCCTAAATCGCAAGAAGTACATTATCAGCAATACCAACCATATGCTTACTATCTACTGGAGCTTTTACTAAATAACCTTCAAAACTTTCATCTTTACATTTTTCTATCATGGGTGACGAGAAAAGGTTGATTGATAATTTAAGAATAAGACTTGAAACAATTACAAAGAGAAATATATGTTTTAAGATTTCTGCGTGCAACTAAATTGAAATACTCCCTCCGTCCCATACTTGTTTGCTACATTGCCAAAAAGGTCCGTCTCATACTTGTTTGCTACATCCATTTTTTGGCAAAAAAAACAATACTTTTTAATAGTATATTCTCCATACACTAATAACCAAAAGCATCTACTTTATCACTTTAAATACTAATAAACAACTCTTTTCTTAAAATCCGCGCAAACAGTAACCTATCAAACGAGTTTGGGACGGAGGGAGTAGCAGATTTCAGAAAACCATAAGACAGATTAAGGTAATTGATGAGCAGCAATTAAACATCACCTCTTGTCAGGTAAATAATTACTAGTTAACATATATTAAACAACTTTATTCATGGACAGAAGCAGCATACCCACTAAACGACTCGCCACTTGCATGAAAGCACTTCACATAATCTGCATTAAGCCAAAACTGACCCATATCTTGGAGCAACCTTTCTCTGACAATCCTAAAAAACTCAGCATTTACAGTAACGATAGCTCTTGTAGCAGCATAATAAGCTTTCCATCCATTGGGTGGGGTCACATTATCTTGCTCCAAAGTGAAATCCTGGTACAAAAAGGAAAAATAAAACAATGAAATATGAGGACTAATGACTGATGTATGAAGCCATTTCACTCAAAATATATGAACAAGAAAGAAAAACTTTAATCAAGAGAAAACTCAAGCAATTGGGCGTGACTACTAACTGCATGAGTAAAAACTATTCACCATATTCCTAAGACCCATGGAGATTAAATACTGCACCTACGAACAAATTATCTAGCTTCTCCATGAGCAATATACCTTCAAACTCAGAACTTATCAAAGCCAAGCCAAAGTGTACCAGATTCAATTATATTATAATATTTGAGCAAGTTCATTGGACAATATGTACTCAATATCCTAAAGTAGTTAAAGAACAACTTTCAAAATTCTACTAATATAATGACCAACCTATAGTAACGGTAAAGCTGCCAAAGAAAGAGATTCATAACCATGAAAAATGAATTAATAAATAACCATGAGTTATATATCACAGCACATTGATAAAACGCGAATGTGGACTTAATCATTCATCCGCCAAGTGAATGATAATCCAGATAACAGGAAAATTTCATCTTTTGGATTCTTAAGTGGACTTTACCCTCTCATTTAAGAACCAAAAGACAGGTATAAATCTAATTTGGGATATCAAGTTTAACACTTTAACTTTATTGTCTCAGCTGTAACTTATGGCAATGGTCTTTGGCTTTCTCTTCTCTTTTTATATGGAGGGAGAGCAGAGAGAAGCAGGTACCATTGGTGAATACAGGGGTTCATGGAAGAGAAAAATAAATAAAACAAAAGCTCTGGTCTCCAAGAGGAGAAGTGCTCATACGAAGCTAAAATTAATAGGCATAGGCCTCCTAAGTTATGTTTTGTTAAGAGACAAAGCTAGAACAAATGAGAGCTTCATTCCTAGTTCCTGTCTGTCACTTTCTCCCTTTGTGGTTTCTTTTCCTACTCTCTAAGTGATATCAAAGCTAGAACAAAAGGGAGCTTCATTCCTCGTTTCTGTTATTCTCACTTTTGAGGTAATTTCCCCCATTCTCCAGGTGACGTAAAATTAAAAAATAGATAAGACATCCCCACCCCCTTATTGATTCATTTTCAAATAAAAACTCAAGTTCCCTATACGTTCACAATCTTATCATTTTGGAAATGAACAAACTGATGTTAAAGTACTTTTTGTCATAACAATAACATTGAGATAAAACTAACTAGGTCGCAACTCTTGTTAAGTCTATAAACATGAATTATTTGAAAGTAACATTTCTCAAACAACTATATTATGATCACGTCACACAGATATTTGCTAAAGTCTATAAGATATTCAAAACTCAATAATATTAAATGCTAAGACTACCACTTGTGTGAACAAAGACTTGAAACAATTGAATCTACATTCGTAACACTTGCTAGTTTCATATAACCATGTGATGATACAATAGGAAACCCGAAACTTCACTTAAAGTATGTCCAGTTACTTCTACAAAAGCCCCAAATAGGAAAAAATTATATCTCCAAAATTTTAAACTAATGTAAGTTGAATGAAATGCACCCCAATTACATGGTTTGGCAGTAAGGAAAACACCTTTGAGATGGAAAACCAGTAATATGCTGAAACAGCTAACTAATACTACTCTCAAGGATACACGTTTGCATTTGATTCCCAAGAAGGCAATACACAACATGTAATGTAGTTCCACACGGTGTGGATGTTTATTTATTTAACTAAGTTTTTTTTACAAATCATCTACATTTTACATATTTTTATTATTTCTTTAAAAAATTAAACCAGGTAGCATCATATCTAGCCTCATTTCAGAAATAATCACATCAAACTAAACTAAAACAAGTAAACCACAAATCCAAAATAGAAAATAAACAGCTCCAAGATTTCAAGAATACTTGAAGAAACCCAAACCTTATGATAGAGCGCCTTCCAAGCATTGTCATCATTGGCAGCTCTCCGCATGAGGGAATTCGTCATGGAGAGGCGACAGAGGCTCGGAAAATCCAAGTAACTGAGGGCATGTGTAGTGATCTCCGGCACCAGCTGCTCCATCATCGAGGCTCCTGTCTGCCTATCGATTGCCATCTCCACACCATTCTCACTCGGGCCAACGCCACCATTCAATCGCGCAGTCATTTCGTCACCACTATCCCCACTCGGATTCGTAGAATCACGGGGCTTTAGGTTTCTCAACTCAGATGCACTTGGTTCTAATTTCAATTTCCGGAAAAGTACAGCACTCGCGAAAATGAAACAGAAAAGGGTGGCTACTAGGGTTACCAAGAACGATGAATTATCGACCGCAAGAAAAGTGCTAAAAATTGTAAAATCCATTCATAAGTAAAGAAATTAGAGTAGAGATACCGATTGCCGAAATTCTTGCTATTCATGAAAGGGATTGACAAAAAACGGCTCAATTTTTCGAAAAAGAAAATCGAGAACAAAACCCTAGGTTACCTTGTACTGATGCAGAGCAAAAAATGTGGTTTTGCATGTGTTTTAGGTGGGGTACAAATTTAAGCGCCTCTCTTTTCTTTCCCCTTTATGTGGTTATGGCCCCTTGTTGTAAAACCCTAATCAAGGGAAGGGGGAGATTTTGTTGCGGTTTAGAGAGAGGGGGAGAGTAGGAGAGAGAAAATGGGTGGTTTTGCAACTGAATTCATTTCAGGCGAGGGATACCGGAAACTGACCAAATCGGGGCAGAGCCCGAGTGCAAATACGGTTCCAACTGAGGGGTAGATTTGTCATTTTCGGTAAAAACCAAAATGAACTGCATCTATATCTGCATCAACTCCACCATTCAAATTCAAACAACACGAAATCAACCACAATACTTGGATTATTCATTATAAAATAATATTTTGTCAATTATTTAAAAATCTTTATGATTAAAATTCACCAATTGATTAAACTAATTTAAATCTTTTCACTATCAATCTCATACCTCAATTCCTCTGCACCTAGTAATATGTTACTTCCTCCCTTCATGAAGATTGTGTTCATAATTTTTGGACATGATTTTTAATGAAAATGAATATTTAATTAAAAAATAAATACAATAAAGGTATGGTTGTTGGAGTTATACGTGAAAGTATGGTTTTACTTTGTATAACTCGTGTATCAAACATTTGTTTATGAGAATAATTCTTTTATCGTATATGTTTTAGATATGATTGAATGTTGAATATTTATTGCAAACAGTTCATAATAGTACTAGTTACATTGTAGTTAATGTGGTGATACTCGATCACGGAAGATAATATTAACAGTCTCCTTGTAACTAAACGTACATTTTCACGACCTAGGTGGAATTGAACAATCCGCCGTGAAAGATCGATGTGTAAGTCTCAGATTGGTCTGTCTTGACTAAGAGATTGCACTAGCACATTTAGTATGTGTTGAAGAGGACCTACAGCGAGGATAAATTCTTCTGTTCTGAAATGTGAATAATTAGACTTCAGTGGTTGTGGATTTCTTAATCTTCGTCACTTAAATAGGACCGTGTGTGCTTAATGGTTACTGCTTTGATTCATGTTGGGTGAGAATCATTGTGACTTCGAACTTTGTGTCTTGGGCAGTAATATTAATCATACGACGGTTGCTAAGATTTAATACGGAGAAATGCGTGCGAGTACGGCTCGTGTGATTAGTCCCCTTGGTGGGCTCAGAAGTTTTATCGTGCCAAATCTTGCAAGTGAAGAATTAGTTTCTTCGGTACGGATAATAATGTTGAGCTGTCTTTACTCCAAGGTGAAATAAATTAATTAATTTAGAGCTATTCAGAAGCTTAATTAATTAATGGACTTGATAATCTTAAACGCGGGAAATAATAACCGGGAGCCCATATTATCGTAATATGGATTAAGATGGATAGTGCAATATTAATCTATTAGTGGTAATAATTAATATTAATGGATTGAATTATATTGGGGCTCAATATTGAAATTCAGAAGTCCATTAGGAGGTCCAATCTTAATTTTCCTTAAAGGCCCCTCAAGTAGCCCATTAAGTAGCCCAATAATGATAAGGTGATTAAAATAAAAAAAAATGCTGATTTTTTCTATTTTTTTCGAAAATATTGATATTAGGGAAGAAAAGATTTTGTTGATTTTCTTGGAAAGATATTATGGAAGATAAGTATTCTTGAAATACAAGATTATCTCATATATTCAAGAAGATCAAAATCTTGGTTTCTTTGCCTATAATTTTCGAAAATTGCAAGTAATATGGAGGGTGAGATTTTTGTGGAATATTTTATTTTGGAGAAAAGAATATATGAGATATATTCAAGATTTCTTAGAGTCTAAGAAAAGATTTTCTCCAAGCCCAAATATACCTATTATTTTCGGCCCCCTCATGTTATAAATAGGGGATGATTATTTCATCCCCAAGTATATAATTCCATGTGTTGGAAAAATCAAGAGCATATATATTTTTCTTTTTCCTTAGTTATTTAAATTACTTGAAAGCATCTTCCACCGGTGATCAAGTAAGGCGAAAGGGAAATACTTGAGAAGGTTTTTGGGTTGATAAAGCGAGATCGTGATTGTCCCGTTTATTCAAAGGCCAATTCTACAAGAGGTACGTAAGTCACATAAATTCTTGTTTATTCCGCCTAGATTTTATGTGAATTAATTCAACATGCATGATGATAAATTTGTTGTTGGAATTATTATTGAATTAATTATGATTAATTCATGCTAGTAATAATTGAATTTAAATTCGTATTTAAATTTCATCCCGAATAGATTCCGGACACCCCTATTTTCCCAACAATGGTGGAGTATTGTAGGGCCTATTTATTTATTTGTAAATATTGTTTATCTTCAATAATAGGTTTTATATGAAATTAGTTTATGATAAGTGTTGATGATCCATTCTAATCACATGGATTGGTGGATGTTTCTAACTATTTTATGGATCACCAAACAATATCGTGTGAGTGAATACTACAATAAATAGTAAATACGTTAGAACGGGGGTAGAAATCGATAAATATGTGTATTGATTATGTATTTATTTTGTATGTGTGCGTTTTGTGGTGTACAAGTGTGTGTAGAAGGTTTTTTTTGTATTTGAACTTATTTTATAAAATGAAAACCAAGTTATTTATACATACCATCATGTAGGTGGTGGACTAACTCTTGGACTTTTAGGCTTGTATGTTTGACATGTATCTAACATGCATCTAATTTAACTGGTTTGATCTTATCTAAGTGTTAATTTAGTTACGAAGTCTTCTTTAGTGTTTTTCTTATCCTTGAAGTTGTTCGTTCTTGCTTAATTTGTTGATTTCTATCTTGAGTTCTTCGTTCCAAGTTGTCTTTGTATGGTGGATTAAAGTTGTTCGCCCATAACATTTCTGTATGTTCTTCCATCTTGGCCTTGTCTTCGTACACTCATGGGATAATTGTTCGCCTAAAAACTGCTCGCTGGGAAGTAGGAGAACTGGAATGACACACCACTTAATGATTTAGGCATCACCCTTACGTTATACTTGTTCGTCACTTTTGCCTTAGTTATCTTTAACTGTAATCTGAGTATTAGTGCCTTAATGATGTTCGTTTAGCATTAGAAACTGTTCGTCTATCAACAATAAGTTTATCATAAAATTGATTTAAAATATCAAATATTTAATTAAGAGTATAAAAACTCTCCTCAATAATTTTATTTGTAAACGGAACTCACAACAATATCCTATAATACCTTCCAACATATCGCATTAAAAATTTTAAAAATTAATATGATTATATTTTGCAGACGAAGATAGTAAATAAAAAATCATAATATTTCACGGTTTCATAATTTATTCATGAATTCTTAATTCTTGCATTAGATATACGATCTTTTTTATTTTGAAATTCATCGCACAATCTCAATTTTCGATGCATTTTCGTTGAATTGTAGCCCTTTGCCTACCAGTACCACATCGAAAGTCATAAAAGAAAATATTTAGAATGTTGATTAATGGTAAAAAAAGAAAAATTCCTCACTATCTTTTCACTTCTATATTTTTTTCAATTCCATGACTAGCTTTTAATCTTTGCAATAAAGTATACAAGTTTTTATTACTATTGTCGGTCCACGAAAAATATCAACTTTTTTTCTAAAATAATATTTTATATTTTCTATAAATAATATTTTATTATTTTATAAATAATAATATCAACTTTATTAATAAATGAACCTTACAATACCTTATAATACCCTCCAACTTAAAAAGTAGGACTACCAAAGTACTAATATTGGATGGAGGGAGTAATATCTATCAATTTACAACCCCTTTATTTTTATACACAATATACCTTTTTTTTTATACTTAAGCAAAAGATAAAAATACTGTTTATAAAAATACTGTTTTTCATGGACGAATAAAGTATATTGTAAAAGAATCCATAACTTTTTTAAGTGGCAAATAGGAATCATTTACCTAACAAACATGACGTTACATCAACCTCGATCAGCAACCAACAATTTAAAGGATTCATTCTTCATAATGCAAAATCACAGATTTTTGAGCACTGATTGAAATTGTTTTAGTAGTGGCATCCGATATAACATCTAACATTTGAGAACGTTAATTATCGAAACAATAATAACAGCCAAAGAATTTCATTGTGTATCAAAATTGCAAAATTCTAAAAGAGGTCTCCTATTGAATTGTAGTTGTGAATCAGATATTAAGACATTTACCAGTATATACCATGTGAATTTCCAAAACTCACATGCCTAGATCAAATTATTTTATATAATGAAACTGCGCCCTTTCAATTTTTTATTAGAAGAAATCAACACATGATTCTCCTGCAAATGTGTTGAATATATATATTGAGCACCACAATATGCAACAGATGAGCCCCAAAAGAAGTCGCAACACAAAATAGACATACAACTGCAACTCTTTCCGTGTATATATAATCGATGAGTTATAAGCCTTGATACAATACAATCAACTGTCCCCCAAAAAATGAAGATAACATGACTAGGAAACTAGCCGTAAAGCACAGGTATGAGCATTGTCGAACTACAGAAAACGAGTATTAAAATCCATCCCCTATTCGACCAAATGAGCGAAGGTGTGCAGAAATATTTCACCAGTCTTTCCAAACTTATCTTGAAAACGGCAATGCAGGTGAGGCACAAGCATATTGTTAGAATAGCAAGCTCTTTGTTTCCCAAACTAACTTGATCATGTAAAACCTTTTCAATCTCTAATCTGTACACCAGTTTAAGTTCAAGCAGCAACAAGGTGGAAAACGACAAGAGGAGAAGATGAATTTAATCTTATCAGACAAAATTAGCATACATACTAGAGCTAAATTAGATAAATGTTTCTCCCTCTGCCCCACAAAGATAGACTTAATTTCTATTTTCGTCTGTCCCACAAGGATAGGTCAGTTGCTATATTTACTATATCATTAATTTTTCATTTCCATGTTTGCCCCTATTTAACGTAACTTGTTTTATCCATATCAATATCTATTTAATAGTAATTGTCGTGGGAAACCTAAGGGTAAAATGGGGAAATAAAAGAAAATTTTAATGTCCTAACTTAATAACTCTCATTCCTTAATCCGTGTGAATATTGGTCTATCTTAATGGGATGGAGGGAGTAACTGATATGCTAAATGTTAAATGATAGGCATCTCTGTTCTCTAACATTCATTCAACAAGTTCATCATCAAGAAAAACACAGGTAAATGGTGATCATAAGTTAAATATGATTAACAAACAAGGGGCATAATCAAGAAATGTGAAAACAAACCTCAACATGCTATTTTGATCGACCAGTAGATCCATTTGGGTAGAGACAACAGCTCTCCACGACTCCAGCTCGAAAATTCCCTTTTCCTGAACAATAACGTAGAAAGAGTATAAACAAACCCGGACACTTTCATAAACTTCATATAAATATCAATTAGTGGTAAATACCATTGTTTCCTTCCATTCCAAAAGATCCTTTAACTCCAATTTAGTTTTCTCCAACATCACCGAAAACTTAGATAACTCTTTATCGAGCATGGGTAAATAATCACCCCTTCTTTTGTTAAGTTCTTTGATATACTCCTCCAGCACTGATAAGTTCATCTCTAGTACTCTCACCTTTTGCAGCACTACCTTTAGGGCAGCATCGGCATGCAACCGATTATTTGAATGTTGCCTAGCCTTTAGCAAGGAATCCGGGATACTAGTCACAGGCACCGATTTCTTTGGTGTATCTGAAGTACTATTTTGTCCCTCATCAACACTTCCCACTCCCTTACTCACACTCTCGGCCAAATTACCATTTTGCCCCTCATCTGTTTCAGGATTGTTAGAACTTGGTTCTGGTGGTACCAAAGGCAATGTAGTGGAATTAGGATTTGACAACGCTTTAGTTGAAGACTCCACAGGGGGGACGATAAGATCCTCAAGCATTTGTTCAATAGCATCAACGCCAAACACCTCTACGACACTTAGAGTACAGTAAAATTCAGAACCGTAATGACTCTGCAATTTTACTCTCAAGTACCGAACCCACTTAGGTTCAGGCAGCTTAAAACTTTGTGCATGCTTAGAATTAGCAGCAATAAACGAGCCCAAGATATCCCACGTCTCAGTTGGGTAAACCAAGCTGCCTGATAGCTCGAAGTCCTTAAAATTGGAGGAGTGGTGCTCAAAATTGGCTATTTTAACAGCATCAACTAAAGTTTCATCAGCAAGTTCAATGATGAAAAACTTCCCCTCAGCAGAACACGGGTTTCTGAGATACTTATCATGATCCTTGCCCAGTATGTTGCTCGCACCCTTCGCTTCCTTATTATGGGAAACGACTTTTGCGCCCTTTGAAGCTGCAGCATAGTTGTATGGGGTCCCGTCTGGTTCGAGCCTATGGGTTATGTTGACAACCTGGCGGGGAGAAGAGCTCTTTTCTTGAATGGAAATGTATTTGAACTCATCGAGATTGGGATAAGTCAATTGACTTCTTTCATTCTGTTGGGGTTCCGGTTCTCTTTTATTACCATCTTCTCGTGGTGACATTTGACACATAAACGGATCATAACCTAGGACAACTGATGCTAGCTCTTCTATTCGACTCATACCCCTCATTGGGTCTTTCGTATTTGGAGAAGAATCATTACTACTCATAGACACATTCTGCTCCACCACTACACCAGTGAGATGATCAGATTCATTTTCAGCAACGGGAATAGTAGAATCGTTCCATAACTTCACATCATGACATTTATTATGCATGCTTCCATTGTAGGCAAACAAATCACCTGAAAATTTTCAATTTCAACCCACCAAAAACATGATTACGAAGCCATGAGATTGCAGCAGCTTAGTCATCTAAAACTTGCATTTCAATTTGAAATTATTAACTGCCACAGTCAAATCATTATCTATAACTGCTATAGCATTACCACATACCAACCCTTATAAGCATTCAACGAAATATCTCATATCCAATTGATGTTCACTTAAAACCATTAAAGCTAATCGCAGTAAAATAACCAATCCATGAAATGATTTGATATTATCGAACATCACACGATCTCAGAGGAGGAAAAGGAAACAACATAAACGCCGGAATAACAAGAAATTAAAGAGAGAGAAAAACAGGGCATACCTTCATTTCCTCGAGTGACGCCAAATTTACCATGAAACAATACAACAACACACCAAAACGAGAAGAAGAGCGGAAAAGAGAGGTCGCAGAAGTTTTTCCTTTCAATATCGTCTTCGAAATCAAGATTCTTAACCCTATTTCTGCACAATTTGGGATTAACTTTTGTGGGCTCAACGTTGCGAGGTTTCCTCATCTCTCATTGTTTTTCTTTCCTACCACACTAGTATTCCTATTCCTAATCCTAATCCTAATCCTAATCCTAATCCAAATCCAAATTCCTACCTTACCTATATCTACACCATTCCCTGCCTATTCTGCAAATATTGGAAAATCTATTGAATGAGTATGTAATTGAAATTCAATTCCTAATATATCTTTGTCGACAAGAAAATGATGTTTCTACGGATTTTCAATAGCTTTTTAGAGATTATGGATTTAATTCGGTTTAAATGATTTGTTCATGTGTTGTGTTGCGAATAGTATTCCCCGAGTAGCGGAAGTGCATACTCCGGTCTGGATTCTACTCTATAATCCCTCCCACGTGTATAAATCTAGGGGTTTTTTATTCAATTATTATATACACTAACTTTCAAAAAATTTACGCCATATAATACACACCAATATTGTATTTTTACATTTGTTTATTAAAAGATGTTTATTAGTATTAGTGGTTTTTAGCCAAAAATATTACTCCCTTCTCTCACAAAAAATACTCATTTCGCACTGGGTTTAAAAAAAAAATTATTTGTAAAATGTAAAAATATTATAATTAATCAATTATAAAATAAATTGTTCTAAAAACCTTGTTTTAAGGTTTAAAGGCAAATGATATAAATAAAAGTAATGATTTCCATTTTAGGAAATAAGATAATTTTTTAGAGACTAAATAATGCAATGTGGAACATTTTTCCAAATGGAAAGAGTACTAGTTATTAGCATTGAATAATAATGTGCATCGGAATCACAGTACAACTTGTGTACTTAAGTGTTATTTTTAATATTAATAAATTAATAACTTATATTGAAATAATTAATATTTTGTTAAGGGGGAGTTTAATGTGAGACAATACCTTATAAATGTTTAGTGTAACCAAAATGTTAGAAATTGTAATTTTTAAAACTATTTCCATCCGTAAAAATCAACATCACTGAAATAGTGATTTTAGAAAAAAAATATTTTCCAAAAAAAAAGTGTGCAAATGAGAAGTATGTATATATCTATTCATAATCAATTGCGATAGAAGGTTGTACAGTAAAACTTCTATAAGGTGGTTAGCAATTCATCAATAGTAATGGAAATGAAAATTGTTTTCCATCTATGCCCCTATAATAAAAATGACATATTGAGGGAAGAATTGTTACAATTGTAATTCTATTGCTAATGTCATGACCCAATTTTGGAATAGGAGTGGACAACAAATTGTTGTTGATAGAGGAAGAGGGGAGTGATTGAGGAGGATGATTATAGGAAGAGAATAAGGTAATCAAAATGGAGAGGAGGTAGTGATTTTATTCTCATTAATCATCATAATTACACTAATTTTCTATGTCATTCTCATTACCATTGAAGAGTCTATAACCAGGCGCCCCCTAAATTAATACTCTTTATATAACCAGGCGCCCCCTAAATTAATACTCTTTAAATTAATAAACTCTAAAAAATAAAAATAAAAATTAGTGGTTCCCTCAATATAATAAATTAATAATTTCTTTAAATTATAAAAATAATTAGGTCAATTTAGTAAAATAAAGAGTTATTGATTGCTTTTTGTTAAACTTCAATTCTACTTGGATCACATCTCTAACTTTTTTTTATTTCATCCAATGGTTCTCGCATTGTATTTTCATACTGCACTTTATTTTGTTGTGGTTATCAAAATCATTTACCATTGTCTCTATATCTTGAATATCTTCTTCAATGTTTGGGATCATTTAAATTCATTAACCGTTCGAACGAACTGTTGATGGGCGAACAATAGAGTGATTAATAAACGAAACAGTTATCATTAAACTTGATAACAGGATAATAAATGAAAGAAGCTAACAGCTTTGTGGAGCTAGCAGCTTTGTAAAGCGAACAGCTCTGCAAAACAGCTCTAATGTGGTAAGCAAGATATTTTAGGCGAGCAGCCTTGCAAAGAACAGTTGTGCAAGCAGCTCATACCAAGATCAATTCGGGCGAACAACTTCGTAATGGAGCGAGCAACATTGTAAAACAATCCCAAGCAAGGAGCGAACAACTCAGAATGCAAAGGACCATGACATCTAACGAAGACGTACAAGCGAGCAACCGGTCACCGTCGAGAGCATCTCAGTAGTGCCAAAGACCAAGTACAACATTGGGAACTCCAAGAGTCACTAGCTTAGAAATGGTCCAAGTGTCTTAACACTTGGCATCCATCCAATGAGCAATAGTGTAGATGTTGTACAAGTGTCCTAACACTTGGCAAAGATCTAATGGTTAAGCCACCAAGATGGTGACACATGGTCTCTTTGTATGTCTATAAATACTTCCTTCATGTACATGAAAAAAGGGAGAACAATTGAATAAGATAGCAAAACTCTTGCCAAATTATTTCTTGAGCATTACTTAGCTAAATTCCATGATCTTAGTCCTTGTTTGATGATCTTTCTTAGTAAAAACAGCCACTAATCATCTTGATCATAAAAAGGTCATCAACAATTGGCGCTAGAAGAAGGGTTCGAACCTCTGTTTATGAAAAATTCGAAGAAAGCCCACCGGAATCTGCAAAATCTCACCGGAATCCGAGAAGAGACCGCCGGAGTTAAAATATTCACACCTTTTGGTGCAAGGCTGCTTGTATAGATACCATTCTGAGGGTTTAAATGCATGAGTATATGAACTAGGGTTTGTGAACCTTCATAATCATACACTCAAGGCTAGTAACTCTTAAGAAAAACATTTGTTACGAGTTGGATTACACCATTCCTCTGCTTCACTCATATCTTGGTAACCAAAATGATAAGATCACAAGAAGAACGACATTCGAGTGCATCCCCGAATCGTAGGTCGAGAACCAGGGTCTCGTCTACCGAGGGACATGCACGGACAGTGAGAGCAACATCGCAGAGGAACATCCAAGTCACTATTGATACAATTCCGCCGGAAGTAGAAGCTCTTGCCCAAAACCCCGAGGAGCTAGCAAAAACGATTGCTGTTCTTCAATCGTTGCAAAATCGACAAGCAGCAGGACCGTCAAGAGCACCTGTGACGACCAATCGAGCAGGCGAGCAGGGACGAACAGGCGAACAGAGAAGTAAAATGAGAGAAGATGCACATCGGGACGAGGCCGACAGCGCTGAAGTCCGTAGAAACAAAGGAAAGGCTCCCATAAGTGAGCGATTGGGGAATCGAGAAGGATCCTCGTCGAGTCATGTAAGTGAGTCGAGCAAAAGCACTTCTCGGACAAGTGCGTTGGAAAGGCTGGGAACAAGGTATACAGCCACGAGAGAACAGTCTAGAAGGAATGATGAGCGACCACGCCCTGCTGCTCGCCCATCTGTACATGATCGAATCAGGAGATCAGCTTTGGGCCGGTTAAGGCCAAATGGAGCAAGTAACGTTGCTAGGAGGGCAACTCAGGAGAAACGTCCCGTCGGAGAGGGACTGCATCGTGAGGAGGTCATACCCAATCACGATGAACAGCCTTCCGATGGGAGGACTCCCCCAAGCGAACTGCAGGAGATGAAAAAAGCGATTGAAGAATTGCAAAAACAGCTAGAATCCCAGAGAGGTGTCAGATCAACTTCTCTCCCGTCCTCACCGTTATCCTCGTCGATTCTCAATGCACCAATCCAGAAAAAAATACAATTTCCGGCCATCAACCTGTACGAGGGAACTTCAGACCCTCATATCCATATAACAAAGTATTCGGCCTTCATGATCTCAGTAGGGGCAACGGATGCCATGCAATGTTGAAATTTCCCACTCACCCTTGGAGATGGCCCACACAGATGGTTTTCGGCATTGACTCCCGGATCCATTAACTCTTTTACCCAGTTGAGCAAGGAGTTCTTGTCTCATTTTTCAACCGCTGGATCTTACTTGACCCACAGGCACCGGTTGGCAGACATTAGACAAGGAGACGAGGAGTCAGACAAACAATTTCTGGAAAGATTTGATAAGATTCTGTTAGAAGGCGAGATGGTGAGTGAGGATACAAAGATAGTTGCGGTGATGGCCGGGCTGAAGAAAGGAACTGATCTGTGGAAGGAGATGCACTTGAGTTGCCCAAAAACATACGCGGAATTCAGACACAAAGCTGGAATCCACGTATCGATGCAAGAGGCCCTACACAGAGAGATGGGAGACAAGGCTGATCCAAAAAAGTTTGGCAAGAAATCTGGAGGGAGTGATTACAAAGCTCCGAAGAATATGAAGTCGTTCAATGAAGGAGCTGAGTTGAAGGAGAAGTTGAATCAAGTCCTTACCATGTCCGTGGACGCTGTGTACGACAACGTTAAAGACAGGGAGATGTTGTCAGAGCCACGGAGGATAAGGCAAGAGAGAGGAAAACTAAACCCGAACAAATACTGCGCATATCATCAGAACATCGGCCACTTCACAAGCGAGTGCCGAGATTTGTTGAAGCAGTTGTGGAGGTTCTATGAGGAAGGAAAGTTGTTCGAGTTCGTAAAAAGGGAACCAGGTAAAAGACCAAGGGCACCAGTACCATCCAGTTCGGATGATGGAGACAGTGATGACCAACCAAGCAAAGCTGGTAAGAGAGGAAGGAAGGTCCCAGCAGCCCCAGCAAGGCATATCCCGGAGATCTTAATGCTGGAACCCACTAGACCAGTAGGTGGTTGTTCCGATGGGAGACCACCTATGTCAAAAAGAAAGAGGAAAGCGGAACTGAGAGCAGTGGATCAAGTGATGGAAGTGGGTGTGAATCCATCGAACAGACGAACAGGGGACCTGACTTTCTCAGAAAAAGACTTAGACGGGGTACTCACTCCTCACAATGACTCGTTGGTCATTTGTGCCAATATTATGGGGACAAAAGTGCACCGTCTACTTGTCGATACTGGTTCCTATACGAACATCCTGTTCAAAAGCACGGTGGACCAGCTAGGAGATTGCGCCGAGTACATCAAGGACTGTGATCACAAAATTGTAGGATTCGGGAATGCTGTGACCACCCCGCTAGGAATGGTTACGTTGGCAGTCGAGCTTGTATCGGTCGAGGACCCGGAAAGGAAACTGAATAGGATGGTAGACTTTCTAGTTGTAGACCAACAGTCCACCTATAACGGGTTCCTCGGCCGTCCTTTCTTGCATGAATTCAAAGCAGCTGTTTCAACGTACTATTATTGTTTAAAATTCCCAACAAAGAAAGGTGCAGGTACAGTCAAGGGAGACCAAAAGAAGGCTCGTGCGTGTCTTTTGCAGATACAACTGAAGGATCACCAAGTCAACATGACAGACGGGTACTCAGACAAGGACGGAGGCGATAGCGAGGCCATGACTTCCATCGATACTGAAATAATGGAAGTCGACGAGCAGCTGTGCGCAGACGAACAGCCGCGCATTGACGAGCAGCTGTGCGTAAGCGCACAGTTGGGCGAGGACGAGCAGGAACGCGAAGACGAACAGTTTGTCCAAACAAGAGGTAGAGAAGCTGCTGTAACCAACACCGAAGGAAAACAGACGATGATAACGGACGACGACGCAGAGGACATCGAGCCACGACTGGGGGCAGAACCGATGGAGACCGAAGATGAGCCAAAGGCAGAAGGGCCCATTATTGACCCCAGATGGAAAGGCCAGAAACGAAGGGCTACCCCGGTTGAAGAGTTGGAGACTGTAAGAGTCGACCCGAACCAAGAGGGCTTAGAACTCTTCATAGGGTCCGAGCTACCAGAGCCGTACAGGACCAACATGATTGAGTTTCTTAAAGCAAACCTCGATGTGTTCGCATGGTCGCATGCAGACATGGTGGGCATCAGCCCCGAACATGCCTGCCACAGACTCAACATCGACCCGAGGAAGAAGCCAGTCCATCAGAAGAGGAGAAAATTCGGTCCCGACAAATATGAGGCGCTCGATGTGGAGGTTAAAAAGTTGCTGGATAACGACCTAATTAAACAAGCGTTATGCCCGCAATGGGTGGCGAATCCAGTATTGGTCAGAAAATCGACTGGAGCGTGGAGACTTTGCATCGACTTTACAGATCTCAACGCCGCCTGCCCAAAAGATAATTTCCCGTTGCCTCACATCGATCAACTAGTTGATGGAACCGCTGGACACGAGCTTCTCACATTCATGGATGCATTCGCGGGATATCATCAAATAGCGATGCATCCCGATGATCAAGAGCATACAGCCTTCTACACCAACAAAAACTTGTTGTGCTGGAAGAGAATGTCATTTGGGTTAATCAACGCTGGAGCTACATATCAGAGATTGGTCAATAAGATGTTCGATGATCACATCGGGAAGACGATGGAAGTGTACGTAGATGATATTGTTGTCAAGAGCTCTAAAAAGGAAGATCACTTGCAGCATCTAGCTCAAACGTTTGGGATACTTCGAACATACAACATGAAATTGAACCCTAAGAAAAGCAGTTTTGGGGTCCATTCTGGGAAGTTCTTGGGGCATTTAGTCAGTCAAAGAGGAATCGAAGCAAATCCCGTAAAAGTAAAAGCGATCATCGAAATGCAGCCACCTAGATCGGTTAAAGAAGTCCAAAGGCTAACCGGATGCCTAGCAGCTTTGAACAGATTCGTCTCAAGATCCGGAGATAAATGTAGGTCGTTCTTCAAGGCAATCAAGAAGGGGAAGTTTCAATGGACAGACGTCTGTCAACAAGCGTTCGAGCAGTTGAAAGAATACCTCAGTGATACGAAAATTCTTGCCAAGCCGATCCCAGGGGAGAAGTTATACTTATACCTGGCAGCTTCAGAAGTAGCAATCAGCTCAGTACTCGTTCGAGCAGAAGGAAAGTTCCACCTGCCCATCTACTATGTGAGTCAAGCTTTACACGAAGCAGAACTCAGATACTCACCGACAAAGAAGCTAGCATATGCACTGGTGATGAGCGTCAGAAAACTTCGTCCATATTTTTTCGACCATCAGGTGGAAGTGTTGACAACGTTCCCGCTCAAGCAAATACTGCACAGACCCGATGCGGCTGGTCGCCTTTTAAAATGGTCATTGGAAATCAGTCAGTTCGGGATTTTATATGCTCCTCGAACAGCGATCAAGGGGCAAGCCTTAGCAGACTTTATAGTCGAACTGACTTTCCCCCAGGATCCGACGAGAGGACATAGCCATCCCTGGCACATGTATGTTGACGGATCGTCAACTAATACAGCATCGGGGGCAGGTATAGTCTTGATAAGCCCAGATAGGCAAGTTTTTACTTCAGCAGTCCGGTTCGAGTTCATGGCGACAAATAACGAAGTAGAGTACGAAGCTGTGATCTTTGGATTACGCCTAGCATTAGCAGTTGGAGTAAGAAAGCTACAGATTTTCGGGGATTCACAATTGATTGTCAACCAAGTTCGAGGGGAGTACGAGGCAAAGGACGAGAATATGGCCTTGTATCAAAAGATTGTTGCTCACCTGGCCTCCTTGTTCGAGCAAATATACATCGAACAAATACCAAGAGACAACAATGCTCAAGCAAATGCATTAGCCAGGTTAGCAACTAGCACGGGACCAGCAGAGTTGACAGGAGTTACGCTGACAAAAATGTCCAAGCCATCAACCGAAGACTACAAGATGTATCAAGTCAACGAAGATTTCGAAGAGGACGACTGGAGGATACCAATCATTGAGTATTTACAAAACGACAAAAAGCCAGACAATCCGTTTGAAGCTAACAAGTTGGTCAAAAGAGCAGCAAGATACACCATGATGGATGGACAGTTGTATAAAAGAGGAATTTCACTCCCACTTCTGAAATGCTTGACTAGGGGGCAAGGGCAAGCAGTACTGAAGGAAATTCATGAAGGCATATGCGGAAATCACGCTGGAGGACGGGCGATGGCTTACAAAACCGTAAGACAAGGATATTATTGGCCAACCCTTCTCCAGGATGCAATCAAAGTTGCCCGAACTTGTCACAGGTG
This sequence comes from Ballota nigra, assembly GCA_947034835.1. Taxonomy (NCBI): domain Eukaryota; kingdom Viridiplantae; phylum Streptophyta; class Magnoliopsida; order Lamiales; family Lamiaceae; genus Ballota; species Ballota nigra. Next base: position 123,171,486 of record OX344720.1, on the reverse strand, counting down.
TCAGTTATTCGCCCCAAACATCCACAAGCCCCCACACGAACTAATCTCAGTCAATAGTCCATGGCCATTTGCGAAATGGGGAATTGACCTCATCGGACATTTTTCGCCGGGAAAAGGAAATGTTCGATTCGCAGTAGTGGCAGTGGACTATTACACGAAGTGGGCTGAGGCAGAAGCGCTTGTGCAAATCACACAGGAGAAAATGATTAACTTCATATGGAGAAACATTGTTTGCCGCTTCGGGGTGCCTCAAGCGATCGTGACGGATAACGGAAAACAATTTGAAGGGAAAAAGATAAGAGATTTTTGCGAAAAGTGGGGAATGAAGAAACTTTTTTCAACACCATATCACCCCCAGTCGAATGGCCAAGTGGAAGCAATAAACAAAATAATCAAACATATTTTGAAGATCCGCTTAGCCGACAAACAGGGGAAATGGTCTGAGGAGCTTCCGGAGGTGTTGTGGGCATACCGAGTATCACACAGAACAAGTACAGGCGAAACACCTTTCACAATGGCGTTCGGGACAGAAGCAGTAATACCAATTGAGCTACAAATCCCGACAGGTCGAACAGCTGCGTTTGACGAAGAAGAAAATAACTCCGCATTGGCAGCAGAGTCGGACTTACTTGAGGAAAAAAGAATAACAGCAGAATTGAAAATGCAATTTATAAGAAAAGAGCGGCAAAGTACTACAATTCTCAAGTAAAAGCAAGAGAATTCGAAATTGGGGACTTGGTACTTCGAAAAGTTTTAACACCACCAGGAGTATTCGGCCCGACTTGGGAGGGCCCATACAAGGTGACGAATAAGTGGCACAACGACACATACGACCTTGAAGACATGGAAGGCAAGTCGTCCCAATACTCCTGGAATACTACTTTACTCAAGAAGTACTATCAATAAAGTCCTGTAAGTCTTAGAAGTTTTACAAGTAGCTTCTTGTAAGTTTGAAACTTTTTTGCAAGAATTTATATAAAAGCGAGCAGTTGTGCAGATACTAGACGAGCAGAATTGTATTTATCTTTTGTCTTGCTTTCTTTTAAATTTTGAGTCTTAAGTCCAGATTACTCAGTTACTCGCCCAAAAAAAAAAAAAAAAATTTTTTGCAAAAATGCAAGTCTGTTATAAGACGAACAATAAAGCTTATTAATTGCAAAATAAGGCAGTCCCTAATGGACCAATAGCCCACATTAATGCAAGGCCAAGTCCACAAGCGACCAAAATGGCCCAAACAATTAAAGGTCAAGTTCTATAAGAACCAAACGACCAACTTAAAATATTAACCAAGTGTTTACCTTAAGAAAAAAGGAACACTTAGAAACTGTCATAAGCTAAAAGCAATAGGCGAGCAACTAAGTAAGACAAACAAAGAGGCGTAAAATTGCAAATTAGTAAGGATGTTCATTTCATTGAGTCAAAATGTGTTTACAATAAGGATGAGCTGATAAGCACAAAAAGAAGAAAACATCCTATTGTAAAAGAAACTAAGTCTTCAAGCAGGAGGAGGAGCGTCTGCAGCGCTGGTCGCCTGGGCACTAGGCTGCTCGCCCGGGGCACTTGTCCCAGCCCCATCTATAGGAGTTAGAGGAAGAGACGCCAACCCTTCAAAGACTTCATCAGTGGCTGCCACGCTGGTCGCTGCTGGGGCAGGGTCAGGCTGGCCACCATAAGTAGGGGCAGCAATGTCGACCTCCTCGCCGAAGACGTCTAGAGGGAAGCCGAGATCGGCTAAATCGGAGACGAACAAGGTTGAACCAGGAGCAGGAGGGTAATTCTTCACGTACTCGATGAAGTCTGCCTTCACCGCACCACAAATATCTTGATTGTGATCGTGGGCGAAGTGGACAGACCTCAAACATTCTGCAAAGGCACAGATGTACCCAAAGTTGGTCTTGTCCAACACTTCTTGCTCATGAACTTCATAGTCGATCATGTTCTTGCGCTCTTCCTCCAGCTTTTTGATATGTTCCTCAGCGGCCAACAGGCGAGCAGCTAAGTCTGCTCGCTCTTTCTCAGCTCTCTCAGCTCTCCTGTCTGAAGACTTAACCTCCAACAGCATTTTCTCAGCCTTGTCCAAGGCATCCTTCTCACCGGCCAAGGAGGCCTCCATCTTGCTTTCCATCAAAGCCAGCTCCTTAGCATGCTCGGCCTTGCACTCTTTGATGGCAGAGGTCTTCTCTTCGTCCATCTTCTCCACGCGACGGCCCAGATCGCGGTTTGTTCGCTCGAGCTCCATGACTTGGTCGAGCAGCACTTGAGACTGGACCAATTGATGGCTAGCATTGTACGCCACCAGGCGAGCATTATCGCTAGCAGATTGGTTAGCAACAAGAATGTTCGCCGATTTTGTCCAGGCCCTTGGGACCATTTCAGTTGCCCGACGAACAGGAAGATCAGGGATGTCACGAAGCGAGGAAGGGGCGTTTTTAACAATGGAGAGATGGTGGAGTGTTGCCCCTCGGCCAGGGTAAAGCGTTGGGTTATACCTAACAAACAAAAAGCAAGTGTTAGTAAGCGAGCAACATGGTGCTAGGCAGTGAACAACAAGCAAGTCGGGGACGTTTGACTCACTCTTTGATTTTAATGGGATCCCAACCCAAGTAGGAAGTATCTGTGGGATTGTCCCCTTTCTTAGTCGTCACCAAATTGGCGACCACCTGCTGTTCGTCCACTACTTCCAGCGAGGTGGATTTCGAAGCAGGGGATCTTGGAGCAATGTTGCTCGCTTCTCCGACAGTTTTTTACCGCTTCGAGGCGCGATCATCAGTACGAATGCCGCGAGCATCATCGCCCCGCGGCGCTTTCCTTTTCTCTTTCTCCCGATTACTCTTTCTCTCCTTCCTTGTTTCCCGAGGAGAAGAAGAAACTTTGGCCCCCTGCTTACGGCGACCAGCTCCGGCAACTGGGCGACCAGAGGGGTTCTCCCTTGCTCGGAGGCGCATGATGGCAAGGGGAGGGTCCATTTTCCTTCTTGAAGCTTCAGCCATTTGTTTAACTCGTCTGGCGAGCAGATAATATGACTCAGGCACAGCCGGGATAGCAACGGTGACTCGTTGATCTATCAAGAAAAAGACAAGGGTTAGGCGAGCAAGAAAAAAGGGCGAGCAGAAAAAATCGGCGAGCAAGAAAATTACCTTCAGGGATAGCAGCCTGAGCTTCAAGATGGTGGGGACTCGTAATCAAACCAGCAAGCTTGCGGCAATGAGCTTTTGAAAGATGTTCCAAATCGCGACTAGCAGCGTCGCGAAGAGAAATGACGGCTAACGTGAAGAGATATTCGTCGCTGAGATCGGGATGCCCCCACTTCAAGATTCTTGGACCTGCAAAACAACGAAGAGGATTAAAATTAGTCATACTTATGAATTAGCAAGACAAAATCAGCCCTACGTTTGATTTTTCCAAAGCCTTCAGGTGACATGATGCGCGCCTGCCCGCCAGCGAACCCCTCAGTTGCTCGCCAATCTCCACCAATATAGAAGAATTGACGATGCCAGCCCTTAATTTTATTGGGGACACCTTCAACAAGCTTCACTCCGGTCTTCGCCTTAACATAATACCAGCCAACACCGTCCTCAGAAATAGTTAAGGCATAAAGAAGCTCCGCAGTTGTTATTTTATTCTTGTAACCCTCAAGACCAAAAAGAGTCATGAAGGCTAGAAGAGTACTCCAACCATTTGGGGTGATTTGAGTGATCGCTAGATTCATGTCAGACAAGAAACGACCGATGAGCGGATGAACGGGGAGCGGGAAACCCGTATTGAGCACATCCAAGTTGATCGCCGTGCAACCAGGAGGAGGGCGATCAGCAGTCTCTCCTTTCGTAGGCACATACATAAAAATGTCATAAGGAATCTTGTATGTTGCACGAATGCTCGCCAGATCGTCCTCAATAACAACACTAGCAACCTTGCTCGCCGCAAACTCGCTCTCGCGTGCCTCCATTATCTCCCTTGATTGAACGGCAAAGGTCTTCGAGTAGCGAGCAGAATAGTCCGCCCACTCATCATGACGAACAATTCCTTCCGGGATCCGAGATTCTGGTGTAGTTTGAGAGATGGGAAAATTGATCTCCCTTAAAAACTCCCAAGTAAGAGTAGGACCCCTCTGCTCGCCAACTCGCTGCTCGCCAGCAGTGTCAGCTTGATCGCCCTCAAGATCAATTGAACCCTCTATCTCCGCGGCCACTACTGCAGAATCTTCTCCAAGGTCAGAAGACGTTTCGAATTCGCGAGCAAGAGGGTGAATCTCTTCTTGATCGCCAGAGCGATCAGCGGCGTACATCTCTACTGAGCGAACAACGGAGCTCGCATCTGAGTCCGTGCCTTCATCCACCAATAACGTGCGCGGGTTGTTCGCCAACGCTTGGCGAACAGATCTGCGCGGAGAGGCCGTATTTATGGGTCGTTTTTCCGGGTTTCGCCCGGGTCCGGATTGAGAGGAACTTGAGGAGGAAAACTCCATTTTAAAATAATGACAGAGAAGATTGGCTAATTATGGGAAGTTTTACGATGGCACCGACAACGGAATCACGGCGGCGACGATATCACAGGTAGGCGGCGCGACGGCGGTTCACGGCCGGAGTAACAGTAATGATCGAAGAAAGTGTAAAAAGAAGAGAAAAAATTTACGAAATTAAAAAAGAAAAAGGAATGTAAGATAGATTACCTTCGAGAAATCAAAATCTAGGGCAAATACAGAGGAATCTGGACGCAAGAATCACAAAGAAAAAAAGCTTCAAAATGCTTGATAATGGCGGAAGTACGGGAATCGAAAGAAGAAAGGAAGAAATGAAGGAGAAGTCACGTATTTATAAGGATAAAATGGGGCGAAAATGCGATTTTCCTAAAAAACTATAGGCCCCTATATGCAAAATGGGGAAACGCGCGTGACTGATGCGACGCCTCGCATCCTGTGCCTCGGGAACTCAACCGTCGCGATACGAAGAGGCGTTCGCTGCTGGTCGCGTGCATGAGTTCACATGCTCGTTTGTTCGCCCAATTGCTCGGATGCTCGCCCGTGTGAACAACCATATCACCTTTTTGCTCGCCGAGTTTTCAAAGAAATTATAGCTTGGTCCCAATTGATCAATCCATGCCCAACATGAGACCAAGCTAGGGGGCAATTGTTGATGGGCGAACAATGGAGTGATTAATAAACGAAACAGTTATCATTAAACTTGATAACAGGATAATAAATGAAAGAAGCTAACAGCTTTGTGGAGCTAGCAGCTTTGTAAAGCGAACAGCTCTGCAAAACAGCTCTAATGTGGTAAGCAAGATATTTTAGGCGAGCAGCCTTGCAAAGAACAGCTGTGCAAGCGGCTCATACCAAGATCAATTCGGGCGAACAACTTCGTAATGGAGCGAGCAACATTGTAAAACAATCCCAAGCAAGGAGCGAACAGCTCGGAATGCAAAGGACCATGACATCTAACGAAGACGTACAAGCGAGCAACCGGTCACCGTCGAGAGCATCTCAGTAGTGCCAAAGACCAAATACAACATTGGGAACTCCAAGAGTCACTAGCTTAGAAATGGTCCAAGTGTCTTAACACTTGACATCCATCCAATGAGCAATAGTGTAGATGTTGTACAAGTGTCCTAACACTTGGCAAAGATCTAATGGTTAAGCCACCAAGATGGTGACACATGGCCTCTTTGTATGTCTATAAATACTCCCTTCATGTACATGAAAAAAGGGAGAACAATTGAATAAGATAGCAAAACTCTTGCCAAATTATTTCTTGAGCATTACTTAGCTAAATTTCATGATCTTAGTCCTTGTTTGATGATCTTTCTTAGTAAAAACAGCAACTAATCATCTTGATCATAAAAAGGTCATCAACACGAACAATGAAAAATAATTATGTATGGTAGTTCAATGAATATAATGCATATATGCACTCACTTTTATAAATATAATTTTTTATTTAGTGTACTGGGAAATCACTGCCTAAATTAATAAATTATTAATTTATTTATAAATTAATACCTCTCTAAAATAGTAATTTTTTCTCAGTCCCAACATTATTAATTTGCGGTGGATATATAATATTATGTCCACCGGTGGACATGTGATCAACTGTATTATGTATTCGCCGAAAGCTAGCTACCAACAACCCAAACAATCCTACGACTACAAACCCTACGCGCAAAACAACAATTGCGGACATGTCTGCAAAATTGATCTTCAAAATGCACTATCCCTGTTTCTGATCCAAAATGAGGAGGATTCATCATGAATTCAACAACGTGTACTCTTCTAATTCTTTACCCTCTGCCTGCTTCTGTTCAAACAACGGAAGGCTCCCCGGATTTCGTTCCTCCAAAACCAGGCTTGCGGGAGTTTGCGGGGGATAATGATCAATAATAAAATCGATTTCATCCCCACTCATGTCTTTCTGATCAAGAAGAACCTACAAAACGAGACAAACGTCAGAAACCTCAAGCTCGTATTGCTCATCGAACAAAGAGTAGGATAATAGAGAGAAAGAGGGGGGAAATAACCTTAACCGTCTTAATTAAAGCAGCATTATGCTGCCTAAGTAGGGCGACAGTCTTTCCGTACGTATCGTGCATAAGCTCTTCAGTCCTCCTTGCTATCTCATCATCCATTTTGAAGTTGACTGGAGGTTCGATCAAATCGTAGTCATCGTAAAGAGAACCCTCAAAGTCGAGCCTTGGGCCCACAAATTTCGATCTCTTTCTCCACGGAGGGGGTTCCCCATGCACTACCATTTTGTTCTCCAAATTCCATCTATGACGAAAATTGATGATGAATAAACAAGGAGCAGAAAATAACCCAAATGCATGAAACAAAAACCTACATGGTGATAATCTTACGAGCCAGCCAGGACGCATCAGCAAGATAACTGACTGATGCTTTTGAAGTGTCTCTTCCGAAAATGACCTCTTCGGCCGCTCTGGCCCCCAGTAAAACCTTTCATAAAGAAAACGTTCAACACATTTATGATAGCATAAAACAAGGACAAGATGGTAACTCTACCTGAAGACGGTGTAGTAACTGAGGTCGACGTTCAAACATATACGACTCGTCATCAAGACGGTCAAATATAACTTGAGAGAGGGTCTGCATCACAACATCAACTTTTTTATTAAAAGATATTAGTTGTTTTCACTTAAAAGTATTAGTTGTTTGCAATGTACAACTAGTGTACAAGAGTGGTTGTATCATATCCGATAGATAGAGAAAAAAAGGAAGGTAAAACTGCTGATGCTTGGATGAAAAGAAAAAACAATTAATTCAAGTGAAAAACCTGGCCACGAGGATGAATAGATAAACGATCACAACGCTCGACTTTTGCATTCTCAAAACGCCTTAGCAAGTGAGATGTTAAAGCGGTTCCCACTTCAACAGTAGCTCTCCTACACTGTCCTTGATGACCTAGGTCCACCCCAACACGCTTGGGACCCACTGTAAGACGGTTAACTGCATCATCCATATCAGCCTGAAGAATAGCACTGTGGCCTTTCCTCACTGCCACAAGAGCAGCTTCTTGAAGAAGCTGTGCCAATTTGGCACCCGTCCACCCTGAAACCAGTATAATGCGACATATGGGGAACCGATAATTATAAAACTACCAGATTTAGCGTAAATACAAAACAACCCAATGCAAAATTGTTTTCTTACAAATGCTCCCATATGGCATTACAAACAGCCCCTTGAGGCTTGCATTTCTCTTACAAACACCCCTTGCGCAATTTGCAAGTAAGCAAATGTTGTGGACCTCTATGTAATTGGACTAAACTTTTTACGAATAACTGTTTAACTTATGAAGAACTAAAACTCAACAGGCATACCTGGCAAGTTGTTAGCATAGCTCGACAAATCGACTGTATCTGACAATTTTACACTCCGTGCATGAACTTTTAAGATGTCCAATCTCCCTTTTGCATTTGGGGGACGGATTCTAATCTGGAGGATAATTGACAGGTAACTTTCAAAAGAATGTATGCATAGATAAAGCAAGTTATGCAACTAAAAGGGTGTGTGGTAATATACAAAGCAGTGAATGAGAATGGGTATTGATAAGTAAAAAAGGCGTTCCATTCCTCGTGTTTAGGAGAGGATTGAGCCATCCCCAAAAATGAGGTTTTGTTATATTTTTTCTACCAAACAAGCAACACCAAATTTTCATTCCTTTCACATTCCTACTATCCCAAATCATCCAACTGAGCACCTCTTTGTCCAAAATAACGCACCTTACGATCAAAACGACCAGGACGAAGAAGGGCTGGGTCTAGCAAATCTTTTCGATTAGTGGCACCCAAAAATATAACACCTTTGCCTGTATCAAACCCATCAAGTTCTATCAAGAGCTGGTTCAATGTAGTTTCCCTTTCCTGAGTTGCGGCATTGTATGAATGATCTGTTTGTTCACGGTATATTCCTTGCCGCCTATGTATCAAAAATTCAAAACCAGACCAGTATAGATGTAATTAATTAGAAGTACAGAATATGTGAACTGGATAAGGGTACCACATTCATCATTCATGGTATAAAGATGTTGTTTTACAATATAATAAAATATGCTAATTCATGTCAACCATCATCTGTTCCGTTTTCCTGACCAAATTCATATATATTGTACAATTAACTTGCCCAAAATCAACTTCTGACTACTTTTCAACATAGAAAAGTGCATAACCAGCATCTCCACATGAACAAAAAGATTTGCTCTGTAAGGATTCATGCAAGACCTTTAAGATGACTCGGATTGTGTATAAAGAAAATGGATAAATGCAGACCGCAGAAGGAAAGAGTCAACAATACATGAGACAGAGAATTTCCACGAACTGGTGAAGGATCATAAAAGAATCTTGGCAGAGAATGGAACCAATTAAGCTAACATTGTCCTCACCTACCTTTCTAGCTTTTCCAACTATCAACTGACTGACACGTGTCACCTTAATAGTTACATTTGTTTAGATGATTATGTGGCAAAATCATTGAGTTTTGATGTTGTCATGGTTTTTTTATCACCATAGACATATAACTCATCAAAAGAGCCTTGAGAATAAAGCATGGGTTATCGAATAAAGGGGGATTGACTAAAATAAGGTTTCATGCTATCATTAGAAGTTGTTTGTAGACATTGAATTACAAAAAATGTGGCCAGAAAAACATATTAACAGCTAGTCTTAGTACTCTGCAAAAGCACATTTTTCGATATATGAAATTCAAACTGCCAGCCAACAATTTATGTTTTCTAAACAACTACAGATAGATATATCTATGTTACAGCACAAATTGCTGGTGCAAGCTCAGTGTCAGTTAATTATCTTCATACCTTGTGGCCAGCGCATCAATTTCATCGATAAAAATGACAGATGGTCTATTTACCTGAAAAGAACATAAAATCAGTTAAAATATCAAGCTTACCTTTTACAAGCAAACATCTGCAAGAAAAGTGTTATTGTAATCCTATAAAAGCTGTTTTTAGCAAACAATAGAGATGGTGTTAAATCCTATTTCCACAATTTTGACTTCATTTCTGTTGAATTCAGTGAAATTCCTCTATTATACTCATAAAATTAAACGAGAATGTTATTGGAATAGGGCATGGCAATGACAGTTGTACATTCCAGCCTAGACTGAAGGGGTGAAAGATAACAGAACAAAAAATTTAAATATGAGTTGTCAAACCAGCCATTTTTACTCATAATAATTCTAAACTTGATATCTCTCAGAAGCCCAGAAACAATGTCTTTTTGGCGATACTACTTGATTAAAAAAAATCGTAGCAAATGTAGGACAAGTTCTGCCTTGTTTAACATATTGTTTGTGGCAAAAGACTCTAGCAATAAGTTTCTCACTTCCTTGATAAGTATAAGTTTCATGTTTTATAAAAAAATCATTAATTCAGAGATCCAGATATTTAAGTAAAGCAATACATCACAATTTGGGACCAGATACCAGAAAGTTTGTATTACATCAAAGACAAGTAAATAACTATTTAAATGCATAAAGCATAACTTTTTCAAGGTATTTGTTCAACCAACTTAAGTAGAACTGACATTTGTATTAAGTCTTGCATATAACAAAGTTGCAGCAAAAGGGAGTTAACAAGTTACCTTTGCTCTCTTGAATAAATCCCTGATACGAGCAGAACCAACACCAACTAACACTTCAACAAATTCTGATCCAGCCATTTGATAAAATGGAACACCAGCTTCACCAGCTATTGCTTTAGCAACCAGGGTCTACTGATGTAACATTTGATTATATAATCATCACAATTTTCAAAATTCATGTATCAAGAAAAAGAGATAACTTACCTTGCCACATCCAGGAGGGCCCTCAAGAAGTACTCCATGAGGAGGCTTTATCCCCATTTTATCAAATAATTCAGGATTCTTCAAGTACCTTACCAACTGATAAACAGGTAAAAATATTATTAGAAAAAAGAAAGGGGGGGTGAAGAAATAAAAAAAGTTTCATTCAAGTTCCGTCATCAATATGTAGCATGCAATTTTCAATACAGAATCACTCAGCTATTTCCCACTTTTTAATTTTTCATTATCTACCCAACTCAACACTCTATCTCCCCAGCTTTTCACACAATTTTCAATACACAATCAGTCAACTATCACCTACTTTGACAAAATACTACCCTATCAGATCCTACAAAATCTACACTCGCTAACATATACAAAATCCAAATAAAAATTTTACTACAGTGTTCATCAAACCCAGCTACTGGATTTGAAATCCAATCCAAAAACAAACACCCCCTTAGAATAACAGGCTTGGAAATATCTGATGCACTAAACATAGAAATCACAAGAAGATAACATATCAATCACTCTTTCGCCTTAAAAATATTTCAATTTTCAAAACGAACAAGCACTACAATAGTTGGCGGCAATTTAACTAACATCTAGAAAGGAGGTTTACAAAAAGAAAATTGATTTATTCAAATTAGACCACAAGGAGCCTAATTAATTTGTAGCTTCCATGTAAATAGTTGCAAAAATGTTCAAGAAAATTGATACCTCTTGGAGCTCTTCCACAGCTTCCTCAATTCCTGCCACATCACTAAACATAACCCCGGTAGAACCCTGAAGACATTATTAATACGGTAAAAGGAAATTCAGGATTTATTTAGAGAAACCAATAGAAAAGACAAGTATATTGAGATGTAGAACTAACATCAACACGCGCTTGTGGCTTTGACTGAGAAAATTCTATGCCTTGCCATATGTCCTACATGAAGTAGAAGCAGCATCGATACCAATTATAAACTGTGAACTACAGGAATATCAAAAAGGAGAAGAAGGGAGCTAACCCATTTTCTGAAATTCTTAGGTCTTCTAGAAAGGGTAAAACGGACAAGAAGCACCATTGTCAAAAAGACCAACATGATTGGTTTCAGCATTTCAATGCTAGCAGAGACCCCACCAAACGTGTAAATTTCATACAACTTGGATGAAATTCCTCCATCACCAAAAAACTCAGCAACATTATCCCAGATTCTTTCTGAAATCCCAAATATGAGACCCAAAAACAGCTTGAGGAATGGCTTTGTCACAGGCCATACAACATATGCAGCCACAGCATAGACAAAGCCAGTAACTGCAAAAACTGCTGAAGCCAAAAATCCTCCAACAACAACTGCAGCTGCAGCCATTGCAGCAGTTACCACTCCAAGTTCAACCATCATTCTGCTGGATATCTTAGATGCTACTGGATGAGGATAATCTGGCACTTTTCCTACCCAAGACTACAGTAAAGGATAAAGTTGTAAGAAAATCAACAAGAGCATAACAGAAAAGAGAAATTATTCAACTTACAAGTTCTCACCAAAACAGGTGGTAGTAGCCAATGATGATCATTGATTTATATCAAATATTTCAAGTTAGGCTATTAGAAAATTTTGGCCCAGACAACTAATTTGGGTGATGCAATTCTATAACAGGTTCATCAATTGAAAAAGGTTAAAAGGATCCGTCATTTTTTTTACTGTTTTGACAGCTATAACCTCAACAAATGCAATATCCAGCTTCTTGTACATGTAATCGAAATATATTAGGTAGCATAATCTAGTCAAATGAACCTCACACACATATGTTCAAACTAGAAGTTATTAATCATTCATAAACAGGTACCTGATAGGCTGATGCAACGTTTGAAAAGTAATACAGATACATAACAAGCATGGAGTTATACCGCTTAATCAACTGTTACTCTATTATTAGTCTTAATGACTTTATCATGATTCCTTGCATATGTTGCTAACACAGCTTTATAATCACCGTGTTTTTTTTTTTTTTTTTTACAAAAGCAGAACTGTTTTTGAGAGCCTAGAAGGTAAATCATTGTGCCATCTTAAATGCAGTCCTGTACAAAAAATATCGTGCCAAAGTAAGACCATGGCATTCACAATTTGCTATATACATTATTCCTTGAGATATTTCTCTTTTGGGTATTCCAATTATTATAATTTTCGAGCATTCTTGCTTTCACTTCTTCAGGAAAAAAACACGAGAACATAACAAATATCGATACCATCAATTGCTGCTTCTCTATTTCATTCCGAGGTCCCTTGTATGCCTCTAAAACATCTTGCACTTGTTCTTCATCCAGTCTCATTGCCCTATAAGTTACAACCACAATTCGTTAAAAAGTCAAGCAGATTATTACAACACAATATCAAACCTAAAGCACCAAAACATTTCATATGTTCACCAAACACACCATTTAGTGCTGTGCAAGCTCGTTTCGCCTGGTATTTCTTTCAAATCAACTACAAATTCCCTCAACCCGTAGCTACCAAGCCCCCTATCCTCCTTGAAACTAACCAACTTCACCTTATCACTCTCCAGCCACTTCTGGAAATCCTCATAGCTCATTTGTGGCAACTCCTTCACATTCTTATCAAACTCCTCTTCTTCCGATAAATTCGCCCCGAAAACTTGCTCCGGCACATAGAGCTTCCCTTTGTACTCCCTCAATAAATCCTTCAAATGAACCTCCCCATCAGGCTTTACCAAATGTGACTCATTCCTACTCTCCTTGCCAAATTTACTTGCCCATTCCTTCAAATTTAATCCCTGTAAAATCTCCGAGACCCTATCATTGAAACCCTTTTCACTCTTTTCACTCAAAGCCTCCTTCTCTTTCAACGTGTATAATTTATTCCCGACCAGGTATTTGGGTTCAATTTGGCTAGGGTTTTCTCTCAAAACCCTAGTCACAAAATCCTCATTTCCGGCGCCAGAATTTGCCGAAGAATTTGAATTAGAACTGGCTTTCGGCAGAAAGACACGTGGATAGCTATAAATTTGCAGTCTCTTGGTGGGTTTAAAGGAAAAGTGTAAATTCTTGTGCGGGTTATGATTTGGGAATTTCGTAGGAAATTTAATCAAGGGCTTGGCAGTTCCCAGGGGTGTGGAATACATGTTTTTCAGCTATAAGTTTTGGGCATTCTTAATTTGAGAACAAATTTAGAATTTACATCAACTCGAAGTTAAACTTTACAAAATCAAGAGAAAATTCTCTCCACGGAAATAATCAAGGATATACAGAGCAGGTGAGAGAGTGGAATGGGATAGAGTTGGGGAAGGAAGATGATGAAGTCAGAGAAAATCGTCCATGGATACTAACGATTTTTAGTCTTTACGTAATTTTTGACAACTTAAGCAAAGTTTCCATCCATCTTTTACCCATTGCCTGATTTTAATGATTGTCTCAAAATAAGGCCCAAATTAACAATTGTCTCAAATCAGGGCTTAATATTATATTTTTTCTCAAATTTGGATATGCTTTAAAATTCTGAGTCTCACCATAGGAATAGTTCACGGTAGGATTAACGCCCGCTCAAACTTTATGTTTCTTTTCCCTCTCTTTACATTGTTCTTATTATGTTGAATACAAAATTTGCGCGGGAGATTGTCAATATATTCACCCTCTTTCTCGTTCAGTTTTTATTGCAGAAGCCCTAACTTTTTACTATTGAAGAAGATAGATCAATTTTCATCGATCATTTTCAAGTTTAGGTGATCTAAGAGGTATTGATAGCCAGTTTTTTTTATTCTTTTATGTTGTCATTTAATTTAATTACCATTAATTGTTGAGCATACAATCGTTGTATATAATCAAATTCATATTTTTCTCTTCACCGTTTTGCATATGCTACATAAAATTTCTACCAACCAAGTTATGATGTCTCTTCAATATTATATATGTGTTTTAGAAAACTCATTGTTTGTCATCCCTGTTTAATATAATTCATTGATAAAAAATTCCTGTAGATGTTAGATGATGATTTACATCAGATTTGCACTATTGACCATCACAGTAGTTTGTCCAATGATCCAATAAAATCACTAAGTCAATTGAGGACCATAGAAGATTCCAATTCTTATTCATCGGATGATGGGGATGAAGCTGACTCAACGTGTGTTCAAAGTACACATGGACAAGTAAGTTTTAAAGTAGGCCAAAAATTCTCTTCCATTGATGAATTTTATGAAGCTGTGAAAAGTTATGCTGCATACAACAACTATGACTTATCAATTGTGAGAAAAGATAGAAGAAGATGTAGAGCACGGTGTGTGCTTGATTGCCCGTGGCTTATTTATTGTTCAAAAGTGGGTCACCTCGAAACTTATGAGGTGAAAACATTCTATGAAGAACACAGTTGTAAGAAAGGAAATGCAAAGGCCAAGTTTATAGATACCAAATGGCTAAGCACGAAGGTGATTGATGACTTGAAAAAGTTTCCAAATATGACAGGATCGGAGTTGAAAACCCATATTGCAGAGAAATTTAATATGAAACTCAGTAGGGCTAAAGCGTATAGAGTACGAAATCTCGCCCTTCATTCTATGGATGGAAATCATGATGAGCAGTTTGCAAGATTGTGGGACTATCGTGAGGAATTATTGAGAACAAATCCTGGGACTACATTTGAAATATTGGCTCCAGGAGTGCCTTCTCGATTTGATCGACTTTATATATGTATAGATGCATGTAAGAAAGGGTTTTTAGCTGGATGTCGGTCCTTAATAGCAATAGATGGATGCTTCTTGAAGGGGTATTATCGAGGTCAACTGTTATCAGCCGTAACTCAAGATGGAAACAATTGTCTATTTCTTATAGCATTTTCCATAGTTTCTTCAGAAACTAGAGAGACATGGTCGTGGTTTTTAAGCAACTTGTTGAGAGATATTGGGCTTATGTCTCCGCATGGTGAAAGATGGACTTTTATTTCAGATCAAGGAAAGGTAATAACTTGAAATAATGTATCTTTTTTCCTTCATCAATTTATATATTTTATTTAATAAGCTAATTTTTAATTAATTTTATCAATAGGGACTTGTTTCAGCTTTGGATGATGTGTATCCTTCCAAGTATCACAGACTATGTGTTTTGCATTTGTTCCGTAATTTCAAAAAAAGATGGAGGGATAAACAAGTCGCAAATTAATTTTGGAAAGCCTTAAATTCCACCACCATTGTGGACTACAATGTTCACATGAGTGAGATACAACGAACTTGTGGAGAGGTTTGGAAACACTTAAATGATATTGGCATGGAAAGATGGAGCAAAGCTGGTTTTGAGGCTCATGTCAAGTCTTGTGCAGTTTCAAGCAACATTGTTGAGTGTTTTAATGGTACAATATTAGATTATAGAGGTGGTGGGGTTACTTCTTTAATTGAGAATTTACGAGCTCAGACGATGACAAGAATGTATGAAAATGGAGAAAAGATGAGAAAAATAAATTGTCAATTATGCCCCAACATATTGAAGAAGCTAAACATATCAATCGTAGAGAGTAAAGTGTGGGATGCCGCTCCATGCGGCGACCGACAGAGGGCTATCTTTGAGGTATCACGTAGACCTGAGAAGTTTATTGTGAATCTTGACACACGCACATGCACTTGTAGAATTTGGGATATATCAGGAATTCCTTGCAAGCATGCCGTAGCTGCCATAGAAAAAATCAATAGAAAACATGAAGATTATGTGAGTGAGTATTTCACAAGGGATACGTACTTAAAAACTTATGATCATTGCATATATCCTTTGACGGGTCCTCATTTTTGGCCTAAAAGTGATCACGAACGCATTCTACCACCCATTTATAGAAGGTGCGCAGGGAGGCCAAAGAAGCGTAGAGCAAAAGATCCTGCTGAGTCTAGAGATCATCATAAAGCTAAAAGAAAATATGGACCAACAAAATGTGGTAAATGTGGCGGATTTGGCCATAATAAAAGAAGTTGCATGATTAAGAATGATGAACAGGTTATTTCCTTTTCAAATATTAATGTATTTTTTTAACAAATTTTCTAAAATAATTATCTCATTTTCTTATTAGGACGGACTATCAAGAGATGCAGCGCCTGAGTTAGAATCTACTCCATCTATTAGAGAGGATTTGGTTGAACATGAAAGAGGCGTGGCATAATCTCAGTCGACAAAAATATAGATGTCTCCTTTCTGTTTTGAAGAGTCATTATATTTTAGTTAGTAATGTATTATTGGTTTTTGCTTGGACAAATTTTAAGGAATACTTTTGGTCGAACTTGGTTGATTATTTATCCTATTGATTTCAACATTCTTGACTAATAATATTGTTTATTGCATCAATTAATGGAACTTTGTGTTGGTGGAGGACCTTTCATTTATTCGAGTCACAGGGGAGTTTGTGAAAGCAGGATTCTTGTGCACTTCTAATCATTTACTTCTCCATTGATGCTACTACCTTGACATTATTACCATTAGTCATTGCTAGACAATAAGGGTCTGTTTGATAGGGGTTATTATTTGTATAGGGTAGATTGATATAAAATAGTATGGAGTATAAGAAGTATAGGGAAATATAATATGGAGTCTTAATATGGGTGTTTGATAGATTGTAAAAACAGGTCCATACAATTTTATATTGTGTTTGATAGGGTGTATTAATACCCTGTATAACATGTAGAATTACCATTTTAACCTTGTTTTATTTATTTCATGGGACTTGTTTGATAGGGTATTACAACCCAATTGAAATCACTCTTCGTCGATTCAAAAGAAATGAAATCATAGAAATCAATCGGCCAAATTTGAATACGGCCAAATTAACACAAGTTTCAGGTTTATTGCCTTTGCCTTTGCTTTTGCTTTTTTGCCAAATTAACAATTAAGAATTCGGCCAAATTAACAATTAAGAATTCAGCCAAATTAACAATTAAGAATTCGCCCAAATTAAGAATTATGCGAAATTGCCTTTGCTTTTCCAGGTTTATTGCTTCGTCAAATTAAATGTCTAATTTTACTCACTAAACACTAAACCGTGCTTCAATTTCATGAAATAAATCTACCAAAAAACGCCGCCGACGGACCTGGACAACACGCGGAGGTCGAGGCTGAAGGACTGCGGTGGTCGATGGGGGACGGCAGGCGGTGCTCGGCTCTGCTCGACGGTGGTCGCTTGGCGGTTCAATTCGGTGGTCGACGACGGACAGATTCGATTCCAAATATGGCCACACTCCTCAACGACGTACAGATCGGAAATATGGTCGACGACGGGCAACCCAGCGGTGGTAGCAAAGTAGCGAAGCGAGAGAGAGATAGAAGAAGTAGCGATGCGCTCGATTGTGAATCACCGCGCGGTGGTAGCGAAGAGAGAGAGAAGCCGACTGATGGGGGTATTTGGGAAATTGGGCTCTTGAAAATAATGTATGAACTTCTAATACAGGGGGTAGGGCATTACTTCATTTGTAAAAGAAATTCTGAAAGCCCGTAAATAAGCCATATAATATTACAGGGCCAACTTTAATTTATAGGGCCTTATATAGGGTATCAAACACCCATATAAGGCCCTATTACATATATGTACTACCTTTATATGGGCCTAATATAGGCTATCAAACGGACCCTAATAGTAGAATACTAATCTAATGATGCCCAGTTATTGACCGATGTTTCAGTTCGTGTTTCTTTCACAACACAACGTTCTGCAGAGAAGGGGTTCTTGCATGGTAAAGTGTGGCAAGGTCACAAGTTGCAGTTTGTGTGAGTTATGGGATGCGGGTATCGTGGAACCGGATAAAGAGAAAGATTCGAAATCTACATCGACCTCATCTTCAAGCGAAAGCAAACGTAACTCTTTTTCCTGCTTCTGCTTCAGTTGTACAGTGAGGTAAAATGATGTCAAATTAATATAATATTCAATGGTTTTTAGGTACATCCAATTTTTCTCATTTTTGGGATATGTGGAGAAATGACTTTATTTTAATTGTTAGCCTTCAGTGAGTTAAACTTGTAATGCATTGTATTTTTCTATAAATAATTTTATCACAGATTTTGCAATTGCAAAAATTTGTTTCTTACAACATTGTACAACATTTGGCTGTAGAATCAAGAAATCTGAAAGGCTAGCGCCTCCACCTCCTGCAACCATGTGGATCGTTTCGTTCAAGCTCTCCTTGTAGTTGTTCTTCTCGTTTCTTGCGTAGATATTCTGGTACATGGGACATGTCCTTTCGTAATTGTGAGCATGCCCAAAGAAGGCGATATCCACTTTATACTTCTGCCAAAGTTTCTGAAGGCTATCTCTCCCCATTGGTTCTGCAAACGAGCCCTCGTTTGCATTAGAAGTGTCGGAAGAGTAACCTCGCACACAATGTAAACAACATATTTTGTTTGCTATGTTGTAATGAACAGGTTGTGTGTGAAAATTGAATAATACAGGTTGAGCCCAAATTTATCAAGTAAAAGAAAATTGAAAATTTTCCAGAATTTAGCTTATGAGAAACTTAAAATTGTCCTTGGTCTATTGTTTAATTCTTAAATGAATCATATTATAAGATATTCTAAATAGTTGTTCATAATAAACTTAGAACTTCTCAAAACGTATTCTTGATTCATTTTATAATTGAATCTTTTTTTTTTTTGTACCTTTAAATTGGGAGTTGTTATTGTGATAGCTATTGTAAATAAAATTACCCTCTCAAATTCCCTCAATACTCAGCTTTAAAGATTTTACTTGTGCCACATTTGAACTAATAGAAGAATCATTATATTTAAAGATCAAACCAATTTTGCTCCAAAACAAAACGTTCTTTGCTCCAATTTTGCATCTTCAATTTCTGTGCTTCTTGAATCATTTTGCAGCGAGTTCATTTCAATCTGTAAACCCATTTACAAGCAGTAAGAGTAAGTACTTCAACTTTGCATAATATATCTACCATAAAGAGGATCATAACATCATTTGGCCAACATAAATTTACTTCTCTGATTCAGGACCTTATGATTTAAAACCAAACTTGTAAACTACACAAGATTGCTACCTGATTCAGAAAGACAACATCAATTTAATTCGACTTAATTTTGTACTGATTTAAAAATGCCCTTCTTTGACACATTTTGTCGAACACATAGAGGGCACAACAATAAAGTAATGTTTTGTCTAAATCATATTACTAAGTCATATGTTACATTATCAGCAGCAGGGCATACCACCCTTGAGAGACTCGCAATAGAAATTCAAAAGAGGACCAGTCTTCACGATTCACCTTGACGTGTCCATTTTGTTCTTTAAATGTTTGATTTCCTCTGCAACTTGATATTTTCTCTATATATTCATTCCCAAAGAATGAGTTCCAATATCATGTCAAGCACATATATTTCGTCGTTGAAATCGATGGATGTAAAAGATTAAAATCACACTTCAATTAAAAATAATTGATATATATTGCTATAGTTTTGGGAGAAGTGAGTAGACACGATATCTTTAATTTTAGTAAAAAAAATATATACAGAGGAGTTTTGAATGAAAATAAGAACAACGTGAAGAGAGGAAAAAGAACGTGAATTCTGAGCGGCGTTAATCCTACCGTCAACTCTTCCTAAGGTGAGACTCAAAATTTTAAAGCATATCCAAATTTGAGAAAAAATATAATATTAAGCCCCGATTTGAGACAATTGTTAATTTGGGCCTTATTTTGAGACAATCACTAAAAATCAGGCCTTGCTATGAAACTTTTCCCATTTACTTTTATAGGAAATAGACAACACCAACAAGTGCGCACTATCATATACACATAGTGCACGGTGCATCACCCAACAATTGAGATTATTTACACTAAAAAGTATACACTGATCACATTAAAAAGTGTGATTAGATTACACTGTAAATCGATTTTCAATGTAAACTTTTTAGTATAGTCAAATCATACTTTTTAGTATAAATAATCTCAATTCTTACGCGAGTGCACCATGTACCAAGTGCACACGAGAGTTACTCCAAATAAATAGATAATCTCATAATAACCTCTACAACCTTTATTTTATCTACTTTTCAATAAAATATTAATTTTCATTAAATTCCGTGTCCAACAATAAATGGGTAAAAGATTGGTGGGTGGAGAGTAGCTATTTTTTTTCTAAAATTTAAACAAAAGCCTCAGTCTTGTATGTTTCAGGTGTATCGTGCAACTCAAGTGCATTTTTAAAAAGTCATATCTGATATTATGAAAAGTTAATCTTCTTTTTACTGAAAAGTTACCCCTTCTTAAATTGTAATATGAGTAATTTTTAAAACTTGTTGTTGTGTCGCACTTGTTTTTTCGTGAAAGTGTAAATGATTCTTTTTTTGCCACACCTTTTTTGCAGTTATGTTTTTTCGTGTAAGTTGCCTTTTTTTTCCTGTTATGTTGCAGTTACCCCTTCAGATCTCTCTCCGTCATTTCATGTAAGTGCTTCTTATTTTGCCACACCAACTCAATAATATCAGCAGTGACTTTTAAAAATTGTAGTTGTGTTGCACGATGCACAAGAGACTTGCCCGTCATGGAGTATGTCAATTGTAAACAATTTCATCTTACAATTTAATATGATATTAGTTGTTTCATTATACGATATTACTATTAAATTAATATATTTTTTGTGAAATAACTAATACAGATAAAAAATATATAAAATATAAATAAGGTTTATGGTGAAACTGTAACTTTGCATTTTGTCTTGTAAAGTGGTAGTTCAAATTTAGGTACGCTGAAAAGCAAGAGGTAATTTTCGAAAGATGGCTAGAGAGAGAAAGTGTGGGGAGAGGGTGGGGAATTGGGTAGATCCTAGGTTAACCCGTGTCGAGCGTAAATCGGTGAGGCAGATGTGTTACCCTTTGAGAGAGCCTGATAGACAGCTAAGCAAGTTTGATTAGAGTAAGAGCAGTGGAGCGGTTCAGGGTCAATCGTTTTTCCAGGAAGCAGAGGTGGATACATTTTTCTTCATAAATTTCCCAGAAAGTTGCGATGTGTCAATCCTAAAGGAGAGGTTTGGTGAGTTCGGTATTGTGGTCGACATTTTCTGTCCGAACAAGCGGGACAAGGCGGGGAAAAAGTTTGGCTTTGCCAGATTTTGGAGAAGACAGGTGAAAGATCATGTTTCTTTCTTACAGGCATTAAACGGGATATGGATGGGATCCTATAAGTTGAGAGTCTACAATCCGAGATTCGGCAAAATACAAAGAATGGAGAAAATGCCTATACTCTTATCGGTAGGAACGTCGAAACCAAGTTCCTTTCCAGCAAACGCCAGTACTAGAACCCTGGAGAAGTCATACAGGAAAGTGGTAGTAGGAGAAGGCAAAACGGCGGCAGCTTCTTTTACTTTTATACCGAAAGAGGGCGAGAAGTCTTGGTTGGAGAAGTGTTGGATAGGAGCAATGAAGAAAGTGTTTGTTTGGGAAGAGAATGGGGAAGAATTACAAAGCGAGTGTGGGAACAAACTGAAACTTAGCCATATGGGTGATAACGTGGTACTAAACCGGAGTGATATCAAGATGGAGTTTATCGAATCTGAAATGGACGAGTGGATTAAGTTTTGGTTCATGTGGGTCAGACCTTGGAAACCGTCAGATGTATGTCACAGACGTCAAGTGTGGACAAGATGGTTTGGGACACCCCTACATGTTTGGAATGAGAGGTTGTTTAAGATTGCAAGTTCAAAAATTGGGGCATTCATCAAGATGGATGAATTAACAGCGAGAAGGGAAAGGTTTGACGTGGCAAGAGTCCTTATATCAGTGCTCATTTGGTCGGAGATTAACATGGTCATTTCGGTTAATGTCGAATCGAGGTCGTTCAAATTAAGAATTACGGAGGAAAGACATAGCCTAAGGAATGAGATTCTGAATAATCTGGTCAGGGACTTCGAGATGGAGGGTGTCTCTTCTTGGTCAAGCGATGTATCAGGGTCGATACTTTCTGGACCGGCGCTAGCGTCCTTACGCGACTGGAGCGATGGTTCGAAAACGTCCGATGATGAATTCAAATCGGGGGTAATGCCAGTTAATCCTAGCGGTGAGATCGAGGAAAGAAACGGGCAGAAATTAACGGCTACTCGTTTCCACATGTCTGGGAAGTCGAACAGTTACATTGAGAAAGATTTTATGCCGAATATGGAGATGTGTGATGCGCCGCCTTTGGAGGATGATAGGAGGAGTGGGTCCTACGCAATGATATCAAGACATTATAACGAGGCACCGATTACGAATAAGGTGGGCCAAAGTTGTGGGCTTGGTCGAATTAAGGATCCTATTGGATCTGGTATTTTTAAAGCCCAATTTGTGGAAGCACATCATACTGCAAGCCCAATCTAGAAGACAGCCATACCGAGGCCCAGTACGAAGTTGTGAAGAGTAATGATAAACAAGGGGCCCAAGTACTGTACGAGAATAACAACTTCTCTCAGATAAAGGACCAAGTTATCGAAGATCCTTTGGCTGGAAAATTGTATCTCAATAATCAAAGGGAATTGAACGTTGCAGAGGCGGACGAGTTAAAAGGCGATAAGGAAAGTGTCGAGTTAACGACGGTGGCTGCAGTGTGTGATGTAATTGACTCGACCCCGTGGAAAGTAGTGATGGATTTATGGGTAATTGTGCTCTCGTAATGGAGATTCTGGAAGGAGAAGAAGTGTCGCCCCGCGATCTGGAAGGTGGAGAGAATGCGGCAGTATTGCAGTCCGATCGAGCACACAAGAGGTTCGGTGGTGGAGATTTGAGACTTACTCCCAGAGAGAAGGGGGTGTTTAGAGAGGTGGGTCGGTCTTGTGGGCGAGGAATGGGTGGGGAACCAAATGGGTCCATCATTCTTAAATCCCAGTCCGTGGGGGCCTGTTCCACTAAGAAGCTCAACTTAGATGCTAAGTCTAAAGAAGCCCATGAAGAAGAGGCAAAATCTGGTGCTAATCAAGAGGCCCAACTCGTATAAAAAACTAGAGACGTGGGTAATTCGATCTAGAGGAGGAAGAGCAAAAATTCCAAGAGAGCTCTGAAAAAAAAAAAAAGGAGCAATTGGGGGTTTTCATTGCAGACCTAATTTCTTCGGAGAAAGAGGAGAAGGAAGCTAGAGGGAGGATGGCGGCGGACCTTAAACAGAAGAAAGCAAAGCTAGCGGCAGGGTCGAAAGAAAAGAGGTCGGTCCCTTTGGAAGGCAGAAGCGAGGAAATTGAAGCGGCGCACGAGGCTAGAAGAGTTTGGCAGATGGGGAAGCAGATGGGACTCGAGTACAATGAGATAAAAACTAAATTATGAGCAGGTTAGCCACTATTCAGAGTGATGGAAGGATCATGTGTGGTGATGGCAAGAAGTCGGAGGTCGTGATTCATTAATGCGGATATTAAGCTATAACATTAGGGGCATTGGGGAGTTATGCTAAGCAAAAAGAGATTAGTGAGTTAATTAAAGGCAAGAAGGTGGATCCCTGTTTAATTCAAGAAAAAAAAAGTAGTTAATGAATTTTTATGCAAAGTTATCTAGGGGGACGGTAACATAGGTTGGGCAGCCAGAGAAGCAGATGGTAGGTCGGGGGAATTCTTTCTCTATGGAATGCAGACGTGTTTGTTGTTTCAAGCTCGTGGCACATGGAAGGAGCAGTAGTTACGAATGGATTCCGGGGGCGAGAGAGGGTAGAATGTTGTGTAATAAATATTTACGCCCCATGCCAGTTTGCTGAAAGATTAGAATTATGGGATAGAGTTGCCCAAACTATAGCTCAGAATCCGTCAGCTTGTGTGTGTGTTGCCGGAGATTTCAATTCGGTAAGAAGGACGGCTGAAAGAGAAGGGAGGAGGGAGAAGGGCTGAATCGAGCAGGAAGGATATTGTAACTTTTGACGACTTCATCAGGTCGACAGGTCTTATCGATCTTTCTCTCCACGGGAGGTCTTTCACTTGGTACCTGATTGTCAATTTCGTTAAGCACAAAATCGAACTACTCGCAAGTGTACGAGATCGTTGTTATAGTTAGGCAATTGACCAAGTTATAAAATTATCGAACCCTAGGGAAACAAGTGGTTAGCTAAGTCGATTCACGTTTGCATGCTATGAAATGGAAGGTACGAGTTCGGGTTGATTACACTAAGGAAAACAAGGAAATAAAACTAGCAAGAAATTAAAATCTACCTAACTTCGTGAGATGAAGTGCAAGGGGAGATATGCTTCGGATGACGTCGATTATGCAATTATCGAAGCTAGCTTAACTTATGTCCTTCTTATGTTTCATATCATGATTAGACTAGATCAAATTAATCTCATCTAATAAACAAACTCTCGGTTCAAAGGTTTTGATGCCCGATTCAGAGTGTTCTAGACTATCTAGCATCTCTCGATGTCTTAGGCGTCTAACTATAGCACTTGATAACTCATTTCACTCGATTAAACACACATTTGAACTAGCTCAACTCTTGTATGTCGCCAATTCAAATATAATGCATAATCTACTAGAAACAAATCATCAAAGCTCAAGTAATCCACAATCAAGGAATCTAATCATTCAATTCATCATAATCAAGACATAAATCAAACCAAAAATTCAATAATCACATTATCTAAATCATCCAAAGCATATAAGACTTAGTTCATGGTTCTAGAAAATATATTCATGGCTAGGGAAGCTAAACAAGCAATTAAACTCATAGAACTCAAAATAAACTGCAATTGAAATGAAATTAGTAATAGAAACAAAAATTGAAATGGAAAAATATCACCTCTCATGATGAAATGAAAATTAATCTCTATAACATCTTGAATCCTTGCTTGAAATGTAAATTGCTACTAACTGAAAGCTAAATCTACTCTAATCTATGGAAGATTTGAAAGGAAACGGAAAAGAAAAATGAAAAGAAAAGAAAACTGAAAGAAATCTACTCTAGGGACTCTATTGTGTTGGTAACTGCCGTAAATGATGATTACTCTCTTTCTAAATCTGATGCTTTGGGTATTTATAGAGTGAGATGAGGGTATTAGGACGAAATTGCAATTTGATCCCTAAGAAATGATGATTTTCGCACTTTTAAAGTAATTGTCGAGTCAACTTGGTCAAAATCAGTGAAAATAGACCTTAACTCGGTCAACTCGCCCTTGCCTCAGTGTCAACTCGGTCCGACTCAGTGTCGCTCATAACTCACTCGGCCAAATTTCCTCTCTACTCGGCCGAGTGAATTCACCATTTGTCCGAGTACTTTCAACAGAAACTTCCACTCAGCTTCAACCATCTCACTCGGCCAAATCCATCTCCTTGGTCGAGTTATTCCGAAACGACATCGTTAACTTCATGCCTTGCTCTGCAATTTTCCGTCGTGAATCCAACGTGGGTAGCTCGGTGCGAATTCCATCGATTCCGGCATCGAGCTGTGTAATTCAGAACTTCAACGAATTTCCCAGCCAGCTCATGGTGGTGGGCGTGAATTCCGGCGTGAAGCTTTTCCACTGGCGACATCGAGCTTCCATTTCCGGCTTGATGGAGCTTCATTCCGGCGTCATGCGAAGCTTTCCGGCGTGTAGGTGGTGGCAGCGAGCTTCGGAAATTCCGACGTGAGTGCTTCGAGTTTCCTTAATTTTTTGCCATGGCGTGGATTCAATTTTCTTATCAGCTTCTTTCTCTCACTTGAATTGAAAATGGCAGCAAAAGCTTATCTCTTCCTTTTTCCCTATTGAGCAAACTTTGACCTTCCAAAATTAGCAGTGGGGCCCGCTTGCTTTATTTCTTCCTATTTCAATTTCACGTGGCCCTTTTCTTCACGTGAGAGAGTATGCTGCTTATGAACATTTCCATTCTCATCTCAAAGTAGTAGATGGGCTTTCTTTTCATTCAAATGTGCCGTGTATTTTATCAAATAAATGTGAAGCCCAAATCTCATATTCTTCTTGATTTAGTTCTCTTTCTCGATTTCTTTTCTTCTCAATTTAATTCTTCTCGGCTATTACAAAAATAGGCTCGTGTTTGATTAAAATAACCTTATTTTCCTATAAAATAAACACAAACACCCTTCTCGACAATTAAGCACATTGAGACAATTTAATGCAAATAATTTCAAGAAATTCAATTAAATTTAGCAAAAATAGTACACGAATTTCTAGCAAAAATCACACTACTCAGTATCATCCAAACGGGTCTTGTAAAAGCAGATTAGACCGATTCTTGATCAACAACGGATGGCTAACGAGATGGTCGGCGATGTACCAACAAGAGCTCAAAAGGGCTCTATCAGACCACTGCCTTATTTTAATGGAGAGTAAAGTAAAGAACTGGGGCCCGAAACCTTTTAGATTCATCAACCCGTGGATGTCGCACCCAGGTTTTAAGAAGTTTATCACATCTAAGTGGGGGAGTTACTCGTTTGAGGGTTGGGGAGGCTTTGTTATAAAAGAGAAATTCAAGAAGTTGAAGGAGGATTTGAAGTGGTGGAACAGGGAGGTGTTTGGATTCCTGGATAAATCAATTGAGGAAAGAAAGGCTGAAATTCATAAATTGGATGTGCTGGATGAGGTGATGGGCTTGGATGATCAGGAAGTGGCTGCAAGAAATCGGAAATCGGCGATGCTCCTTTTGGATTTAAGAAGCCGCAACAGCTTATTGTCACAAAAGTCAAGAACCAAATGGATAAATGAAGGGGACGCCAATACTAGATATTTCCATCTCCAAATAAATAAAAGACAGAAGTTCAACGAAATACTTGGATTGAACATTGAAGGCGAGTGGAAGGAGGAAGTGGATGAGGTGAAGAATGGGATCTACGAGCATTTCAAAAGTCACTTCAGATCAAGGAGACCGTTGAGACCAACTTTGAGCATGGGTTTCTCATGTAAAAAAATATCTGAGGCTGAGAATAGAATGCTAATGGAGCCTTTTAGTGAACAGGAGGTGGTCGAGGCAATTTCAGCCTGCGGAAGTAACAGGAGTTCGGGCCCCAATGGTTTTAACTTTTGCTTCTTGAAGAATCACTGAGAATTATTTAAGGCATATTTTTTGAAGCTAATTGAAGAATTTCACCAGCATGGTAAATTGTTAAAAGGTCTAAATCACTCCTTCATAGTTCTTATTCTGAAAAAGGAGGAAGTTGCATCGCTCAGGGATTACAGACCTATATCTTTGGTAGGCGGTGTATATAAGATAATTGCAAGAGTGTTATCTCAGAGGTTAAGAAAGGTACTGGGATCGATTATATCGGATCAGCAAATGACATTCGTAGGGGGTAGAAAATTTTTGGATAGTGTTGTCATCCTGAATAAAGTCTTCGAGGACATGAAGAAGAGGAAGACCGAGTTGTTATGTTATAAAATTGATTTTGAAAAGGCCTATGATTCAGTGGAGTGGGGATTCCTAGAGAAAATAATGATAAGATTTGATTTCGATCCGAAGTGGGTTAGTTGGATAATGGAATGTGTAACATGTTAGTGTTAGTGTCCTAGAGACAATCCATCGTAAGACCATAATACTAAGATAATATTCAGATTTGGCTTAATATTATTGTTGGCTTATTATTAAATGTATGGCGTTGCACTTATCTGAATATGATGTTTGATTATTTGCATATATTCTTATTTGTGTTCCCATGAATCACTATTGTCATTCAGTGAGTGAGAACTCAGATGCCTTAAATATAATTCTCAAATAGCCCCGATCAATGATCATCAAGAATGAGATATTGATGATGCAATTAAGATTGATGTGCGATCTGCATTTTACTCTATGAGAGAATATAGTAAGATCTCACTTACTACGAGATACTAGGTATCTCATAATGGATGCACAAATACCTTAGAGGGTATTGATATACCCATCTGAGAAACCATTTGATGTAATTCCACATAATGTGTCTACCGGTGTCTCGGTTAGTGGGAGCGATGTGATACTCCTCTAACTTGAGGTCAATACGCACGGCATGGTTGGAGTGATGAATTTTGACCATGACCGACGCTTTCACCCTTCCATGGGTAGATATGGCATGGATTGGGTTCATCACGAAATGCATGTGCGTGGTAGTTGAGCCAATGTTGGTCCCGGTACAAGACTGGGGGATACGTGTATGGGGGGGAATACACGTATACCAATTTTTCTCACTTTCAAACTGACTGAGTCCCCTTGCTCAGAGTGATAAAGAACTCAGGGTTGATAACACACCTTCTGACTGCACTAAATGCTGGTCAGTTGGCAAACTATCAACTTGAGTTCAGTGCGGAAATGCGTGAGCCCTGAAAGTTTATAGTCTTGTTAATGTTTGCTTTCTGAAAACTTGGTTACTCAATTCTGAAGTAGTGATTAGTAAGGCAGTGTTCAAGTTAATGATCAGGCTGATTGATTCAAGCCTAATAAAGCTAATGCAATGAATGACTTAAGCAAATAAGCAGTTAAGAACAATATCAAAGCAGTAAGAACACACGGAGTTTAACGTGGTTCAGAGACTCAAGCTCCTACGTCCACGATCCTGATTGAACAGGATAATCCACTACTTGGGATTAACTTGTTTTTAACGTGCCAAGGTGCACCAAGATCAGCTAACCTCACTGACCTATACAAACTTCTTCCTAACTTCACTAAACTACTTCAACCAACAACCTGACTAGAGGATTTTGGTTTCAGTTTGGATTCCAACTAAGGTGTGATTATCCTTACAAGGCTAAGCTATGCTAAGGATGGATAATCACTCTAAGCTTAAGATTTTGCTTGAAAGCTCAGTGGAATACAAAATAACTCTCACTAATCTAAGAAACACTTGGAAAATTTATTTGGTTTCGAGTGCTTCTTTTAGAATGCTGAGTACTTGAATGCTTGAGAATTTGAGTAATTTCTGGCTTTGAAATTTCCCGTCACCTTGAATGGGTTCAAGGCCTTCTGTATTTATAGATGGATTTGAAAACTATCTGTTGGAAGAGATAGTCTTCTATTCATCTACGTAGGGTTGTTCAATGGACATATCTCCCATGCAATAGTCGACCTTACATGGATTAGGTAATTGCATTTAATGCTCCATTTAATGCTTGCCCGTTGAAAAGTGCAGTCTGAACTCAGTTTTCATATCAGGTCCGTACGTGTGTGTTCTTCCTGGATTGGTCCACGTCATCAGGTTGGTGAGAATGTCAGAACTCATTCCTGGGCTTCAGGCTTGTCTTATTAAGTTCTTTTTGTCTCGAGCACAACGGTCTTGTCCTGACGCTGACATTCCTTTTGCATTGCTTGGCCCTACTCCAAGTCTTTCTCATTACTCAGTATCATCTTGTTCCCTTCAGGACTGAGTTAGTAATGACCTCAGGGTCATACTCTTCATCACTGACACTTACTCAGCCAGCTTAGAAGGACTGCCATAAATTCAGGATGGTGCTCTGCGTCTTCAGGCTCTTAGTCTTGATTGACATCAGTAAGTGCTCCTCTCACTGAGTATCTGTGAAGTGTAAAATGACTAAGTATAAAAGCCTAAACAAGACTAGCCTGACTCAGACATTCTAAGGCAAATCATCTTTTCAGGGGCTTTGGGATCTTAATCAAAACTGACAATGTCCCAACAATTTCCCCCCTTTTGATGATGCCAAAACACTGAAAAGATCCTCAAAACACTTAGAGGAAATAAAATCCTATCTATAAGATAAGTCAGTGTTAGAGCAGTTCTTGATAAAGTACAAAAATTTAAATAAAGCCAAAAAGACAATGAGTTTTTGTCTGTGGGCAAATGCAATAGATTTCATTGATGATATTGAATGAGTACAATGAACCTGATCTATTACATCAAAAATGTGAACACCTAAACCAATCTCATTTCAGGCTCGAGTCTATAACCAGCATAGACTCTGACCTTCAGCTCATCTACTCTTCTAGGTTGGTTCACATAACCTTCAGCTTTGGCTATCTTCAACACTTCAGTCATAATTACCTTTGTATCATGCTTGCTTGTTCCAGGGACTAGAGGTGGTGGTCGAGCAATGAATTCAGGAGCCTTCACTTGGACATTGGCTGCGTCAGCTTCCTCCAAGATCTTCTGAATGAGTTCAGGATGATTGTCCATCATGTAGTCAGTGAAGTGGCCATTGATGTCTTCAGCGTCGCCCCATTTCTTCACTACATACCAGAGTCTGACGAACTCATCCCTTGCGTCAACCCAAAACTCTTTCAACGTCTCTGAGATGAACTCATCGACAAGAGCTTCCCTCTGAATCACCTCAGGCTTTCTAACTTGAAGAATTGTTGATTTCTTTGTTGTAGGTCTCTTTCTGTACTTTATCGGCTCAGACTTCGCCTTCTTCCTCCTTAGCAAACTGACCACTGCATCGTCAAGTTCTCTTTGTTGCAAGTCAGTGAGGTCAGTGAACTTTTCAACCTTCTTTTCAAGAATGTGCATCTTCTCCTTCTGAGTGATTTCAGCTCTGCGCTCAGCTTCAGACTTCTCAGGGTCAGCTCCTCATGCCTCTGCACATAACTCAGCCACCGTTTCCGCAAAGTAGGTGATTGGGTTTTTCCTTGTGTTTACTGGAGGAGATTTCTGAACAGCTGAAGACTCTTGATTCGAAGGGATTTGAGGAACTTCTCCCGAAGGTTCACTAGCCTGACCAACTGCTTCCGCCAATCTCGCTGACTTCCTCGGAGATCGCATAAGCACAACATCTTCTTCAGGGTTTGCCTCCAATACCTCAGGGCGGGATCTTTTCTTCTTTTCCCCCTTTTTGGCATCATCCTTGGCAGGAGGAGGTGGTAACACTTCTCTGAACACCTTTTGACCACTGTTGACAACGAAGGCAGCTAATGATTGGACTTGTTGCACTCCTTCTTTCAACATGTCAACCCCTGAAGTGATTCCAGTTCCAGCGTAGGAGACACTGGTGATGACAGCATTTAACTTCTTCTCAAAGATCTCCATGTTGGTGTGGAGACTTTGTTCAGCTTTGGTGATTCTGGCCTCAACTCTTGACGTTTCATCACTGATCCTGTTGGCCTCTGATATCACCTTCGCAGACTCTTGAATAGCCTTGGCCAACTCTTGTGCAACTGACTCGGAGTACTGAGCGATTCTCCCTGACTCCAGCACCAGCTTGGCCGCTGAGTCATTCAGGGCCACTGTCTTTTCTAGCTTCTGCTCACGCTGTTCCTCCTTCTCATCAAGTCGATTCAGAGTTCGCCTTAGCACCTTTTTCATCTTCTACCTCTCCTGCTTCACTGACTTCGTCGTGTCAACCATCGTACATTTAAGCAAGATAAGCTTTTTATTGGCAAGTGTGTTGTAGGCTGACTTGAAGCGAACTACACTAGCTTCTACTAGTAGCTACCCCGCAAGAGTACGGGTTCACTGTAGTATGGGCAAGTATAGGGACCAAGTATTATCGAACCCAAGGGATGGTGTATATGCGAATAGATCCCTGAAGATCTACGCGTTGTAGTTAATATGAGTGTAATGTTTTTGGGTTTTTGAAAGATTAATTAAAAGACTGAATTATCCTACGAGTGCAAAAGTAAAATTAAACTAAGTAACAAAAGGTGTGTTTTTCTAATGACGAGTGATGATGCTTAGGATAGGAATCCCTACGTATACTAACGGAGCAGGTACATAATCAAAATAACTGTGACAAACAAGAATTAACCTAAGTAAAAGAATGCAAGGTGAAAGCTCAAGATTCTAAACCCTAATACTTTACCCTAACACTCGACTTCACTAATCCACTAACAAGTTAATGGATTGTGCTCAATTAATGAGACCCTAATTTAACTAAGGTGATGCGGTCGTCCTCCTTCGCTAAACCGGTAGATGAATTAACCTTTCCTAAACCTTATCGTTAAGACTACTAATTGTTATTGAGTGATGCGGTCGTCCTCTCTCTAACACTTTCGTACTAAATTCAAAGGTAAAGTTAAGATTAATTATAAGAATTCATTAATTAAGAGAATTAAAACTAACGTCACGAATTACCCTAATTACGTACCCACAACCTACTTCTACGAGTTCATCCTACCCTAAGCATGCAAGGGTTTTAGCTAGACATGGTTTTAACAAAAATAAAAGCAATAGAAGAAACAACACACCTAAACATAATGAATTGAAGAACGAAAATATGAAACATGAACTAGGGTTTTAAAAGAAAATAAATACTAAGAACTGAAATTGAATTAATAAAAACGACGTTCAAAGCGTTTAAAGTAATCAAGCTAATGAAAAGAAACTACGAATTGAAAAGAAACTAAAATTCGTATGAAAAACCTCAACAAAACGTAAGTAAAGCTTGCTCGTTTCCTTCCTCTCCAAAAACTAAGTCTAAAATTATTTCTAAAGTTCGGGTGTGTTCAAAACGTGTTTGGAAGAGGTATATATAGGCACGGGTCGAAACGGGAGTTAATGGGCCGAAAATACGCATCCGGAGGCAAAAATCCATGGGCGCTCGAGCAAAACGCTCGAGCGGTCCCGCTCGAGCAGTGTAGCTCGAATGACACAATCGCTCGAGCGGTTCCGCTCGAGCCGGTCGAGCGCTGAAATCTCTCTGCATGTTTTGGGCGCTCGAGCAATTCGCTCGAGCGGTGGCGCTCGAGCTGCTCGAGCGCAAGAATAGTTCTGTAAGTTTAAACGCTCGAGCAATGCGCTCGAGCGGGGGAGCTCGACCTAGTCACTCGAGTGACTTCTAACTCCTCCCAAGTGATACTTTTCCTCGTCCGCACTAATACCAATCGTATTTCTTCAATATCTTCTCATCCGGGCATCCGTTTGAGTCGATTCAAAGTCCTACGAACTCCGTTTTTCGTCCTCTATTCACCTATGAGCATCAAAGAGACAAATTCATCAATGTATAGAAATAATGCTCAATTGACTCTAAATACTCTATAAACTCGACCAAGATTGGGATATTTCAAGCTATGAATCATGACAATTTCACGCCTAATCAACCCCCCCAAACTTACCATGTTGCTTGTCCTCAAGCAACGAAATAATAAGTCAAGTGAAATTGTTAGGAATGAGTCAACAAATCAAATCATGCAAGCAAATGAACTCGAGCTTCAAAGATCAATTACACGTATACTCACTCACCTTCATTCATCATACTCATGCAACAACAACAAGAAACACAAAGATCAAACATGGATGTGCACTCAACGATGTGTTTCACTCCCTCACAAGTGTATATCAATGATTAAGGGACTCACTCAAACAATCAATCACTCATATCGGCAACCATAGGCTTGTAAGCACTCTCAACTCCGACCATACTCTAGAAATCAATGCCGAATCAAAAATGACTTTTCTCAATGTTGTAATGTAGGCTCTTTGGACAGGTGGGATAACAATATAAGGTAAAGTAACTAAAGTGAATGGAGAATAGAAAGTCAAACTTTGGCACTTCGAGATTAGGAACAGACTACTTCAAATATATTCAATCAACACTCTTTCAATTCCACTTCTCTCAACACTTCAATCTTTTTTTTCTCACTCTTTTCACTTTTTTTTTCAATCACTTCACTTTTTTTCTTTTTTCACACAAACACATGAGCTCATTTTTTTTTCTTTTTTTGCTCATTCTCAATATTTTTTCCTTTTTTTTTCCCACATCTCATAACTTCATCACACCTTCTTCTCATATTCACTCAAAAAACAACATTTTCCTTTTTCAACTCAATTCACTCCCTTCATATTCACACTTTTCCTATTCTCCACTCAAATTGGGATAAAAAGGCTTAGGAATTGGAATAGTGTTCATATGTGCTAGCAAATAAAATAGGCTTTAGGCTCAAAGGGGCTAACAAGGGACAAATATCAATGGTAAGGAAATTTTTTGGCTAAGTGACTCATTCAAATCAAAGATGGCCTAAGATCACATTCGGCATTTCAAACTAGACACAATCAAGAAGCAAGAGCACACACAAGTTCTAGCATCCTCTAAAGTGATGATTCACTCACAAACGAAGAGATTAAATCATGCATTAAAATCTCGTAAGGCTCAAATCTCACGGCTTTCACATCCATGCTAGTCCTAATGCATTCTCACTCTCATCACACAAGTACTCAAAAGAAAAATTCACAAGCATACGAGTTCTTTCTCAAATCAGCTCAAACTCAAACACTCACACAAAAGAATTTCTAACTCACCCTTACAACTCACTCTACTCATCAAATCATACTCAAAGATAGCAATCAACTAGCATAAGATGATTGATAGGCATAAAATATGCAATAGCGAGTCAACTCAAAATCACCCCAAGGAGTATCTCAACAAACTAATAATCAATCAAACTCAACTCAAAGATAAGGGCGTGCATGCATGTGCAATGTAACAAGAAACATAAAAAAAACTCCACCCCCCCAAACTTCAACCTTGCTAGAGGTCTAAGTTTGGGGTTGTGGGTTACCTCAACCAAATAATCCCGTTTCTCTCACTAGCTTTGCACACTTCCTTGTCTCAAGTTGGTTCCTTCAATCTGAATAACTCCATGATACCTTTACTCCTTTAGAGACAAGCCTACAAGCAACTCACTCAAATATGAGGTTAAACATACGACTCAAAATACTCCCTAATAATATAAAAAAAAAACTAAAAATAAATTAAAGCAAATAAAAATGGGTTGCCTCCCATTCAGCGCTATTTTTAAGGTCCTCATGCCGGACCAAGCTCAAAGGAGCTTATGGGACATCATACTCAAATTTACCTCCCTTACTCTCATAAGAGTGGTGCTTGCATTCCTTTCCTTGATGCCCTACCATCATGAGTTCCTTTGCTCTCTTCTCATCCCCTAGTGTTATGGGTCTCAACTCCTTCTTGCCTCTATCTGGAGGAGTCTTACTAAACAATTTCTTGAATTTTGACTTCTTCTTCTTAACTCCTCCTTTCCCTTCTAACGGGACCACGTCCACTCTTTTCACCTCTTCATCCTTCAACTTCTTCACTTCATCCCTATCAAAATAATCAAGAACATAATGTTCATGGGTTAACTCAACAGGTGAAGGACTAACAAAATCATGAGTATGAGAGGGATTCGGGAGAGAATGTGTGTCTTCAACTCGAGGATCAATGGCATCCATGCAATACAAGCTCTCATCCTCCTTCGGGTGGTTCATGGCTTCATATAGGGAGATCTTCACTTCTTGATCATCAACCTTCAACGTGATCTTCCCATTCGCCACGTCTAGCACCATCCCCGCCGTAGCTAAGAACGGTCTTCCCAAAATCAGGGGCACGTGCTCATCTTCCTCCATTTCTAGCACTACAAAGTCAGCTGGAAAAATGTGATCTCCAACTCTCACTAGGACGTCTTCAACCACACCTTGAGGTCTAGTAATAGACCGGTCGGCTAGTTGAAGCGTCATCATTGTGGGTTGAAGTTCACCACCTTCCAACTTCTTGAAAAGCGACAACGGCATGAGATTAATGCTCGCCCCGAGGTCGCACAACGCTCCCTTCTTGATCCCGTTCCCGATATCACATAGGATCGTGAAACTACCGGGATCCTTCAGCTTTGGTGGAAGCGCCTTGTGCACTAATGCACTCACCTCGTGGTTCAGCTGCACCAACTTTGGCTCATCCACTCTCCGTCTTTTCGAAATCAAGTCCTTCAGGAACTTGGCATAATTTGGCATCTGTTCCAAAGCATCATAAAAAGGAATATTAATATGCAATTGTTTAAAAACATCAAGGAACTTAGCGAATTTCTCATCAAGCTTCTTTTTCATGAAGCGTTGTGGATATGGGACGGGTATCACAGATTTGGGTACCCCCCATTCATCTCTTTCTGTTTCTTTCACTTTCTCCCTTGCTTCCTTTGCCTTTTTCCACTTAGGAACTCTCTCACCCTTCTCAATGCCTTCCTCTTCAAGCTCCTTGCTTGCTTGAGTGCTCTCATCCTCAACCTTCTTCTCAACTTCTTTCTCCTCAGTCTCAACTCCATCCCCTTTGGGCTCAATCTCTTCTTGGGGCGTCTCAGAATCAGCAGGCGTCTGAGGACCTTCATAGTTGGTTCCACTTCTAAGCTGGATCGCCTTGCAATGCTCTTTCGGGTTTCCCTCCGGCATTCTATTCACTGACTTTGCAATTTGGCTCATCTGGAGCTCTAAAGAAGTGAACCTTCGATTGTTCTCTTGTTGAGTTCTAGTCCACTCAACATTCATCTTCTGGAGCTCTTGATCACGTTGATCACCCTTCTTGTGCAGCTCCTTCACATCGTACTCCAAGGATGACAACCGCTTGCTCCCTTCCTCCACTTTCTGAAGGATCGCTCTCAACATCTCCTCGGTTGATGCACCGCCTTCTCCACCAGGAGGTTTAGACCCCGGATCAACACCTGCAGGAACAGTAACACCAGCTTTTGGGTTAGCATAAGAAAAGTTATCATTCTTCCTCCATGTGTTTTGAGGAGGCTGCTGGCCTCCTTGAACTCCTTGTGTGTTCCTCCATTGATTTTGAAGCGGCTGAGGACCTGGAGGTACAAATGGTTGGCCATAAGAAGACCTTCCATACTGGTTTCCACCTTGGTAGCCATGCTGATTGTAATACGGACCTCCCATGTAATTGGCTACCTCTTGCTGTCTGCTGGGCTGGTCTACCCTCTCATTCTCTTCTGCATGCTCTCCACCCAAACTCTTCCCCAACTCGAGGTTGTTGATCTTCTCCATCATGGCCATCAGCAGCCTTCTCGTTCCTTCTCCCTCTTCAACCTGATGCACCTTCTGAAAATCTGCATCTCCACTCCAAGCACCGGCATTCGTGACAATGTTATCCACGATTTCTCTACACCTCTCTATGCCTTGGTTCAAGAATGCTCCGCCCGCACAAGCGTCTAAATGGTCTTGCCCCGCCTTGTTGGCACCACTATAGAAGAACGCCATAATGTCTCCCTCATTGTACCCGTGCTGCGGGCACTCAATCAGCATGTTTGAGTACCTCTCCCACGCTTGGCGTAAATCTTCTCCAGACTTCTGGCGAAAGGACGAGATCTCAATTCTAGCCTTGATCGTCCTAGATGGAGGGTAGAATCGCTCGAGGAACAGACGCTCGAGCTCGGCCCAAGTGGTAATACCTCCCCGCGGGAGCGTATTATCGTACCACTCCTTGGCTATTCCCTTCAATGAGAATGGGAACAGCCTAAGCCTCTTGGCATCTTCAGACATGCCATTATAATTAAATGTTGAGGCTATCATGAGAAAACTCCTCAGATGTGTATGAGGATTCTCCTTCCCGATCACCCCCTTGAACTGATTCTCGGTAAGCAACTTTAAAATCCCCAGGGATATCGAGAAGTTGTTTGCCTCAACAGGAGGTAAAGCCACTCCATCATAGTACCGCTGTGGCTGTGCTGCAAACCTCCCTCGAATAGCCATATTGTGGTCTACGTTCTGAGGAACGTGTTGAGGATTAGCAGCTGGTACGGGTACTTGTTGGGGTGGTGGTTGGTAAACAGGTGGTTGGTTGTAGACAGAAGGTGAATGATATGGATATGGTGGGTAAGGATAAGGTGGGTATGGGTAATGTTGGTATACTGGGTTGTTAAAAGGGTTATTTGGGTTTTGTGGGTAAGCAGGGTTGTTATGAGGATTATGGATAAGGTTCTGAGCTGGATTCCCTACGTTTCGTGTTTCCGGGTTTAGGCTCTGGCTATCCCCTAATGGAATTTGATTCTGGCTACCACTAACTCCAGTGCCTTCAACTCGGTCTACTGCCTGATTGAAATCGTTGGCAGCATCGTCCAACTCATTATTGATATCCATTGGTTCCTTTCCTAAGTCGGCAGCGTTCATCCTTCTCAAGAAGGCTCGATTCCTTCTGGCTATTGTCTCAGGGTCCAACGGTATTCCCTCTTCGCTCGTATTGCCTTGTGAGCGTGTTTTCATAAACCTGACAAACTAGCAGAAGGATCAAAACGCAACTGCCGATTGAATACAAATAAAAATAAAAATAGAAAATAAATCACCCACTACTAACTACTAAGCTATCTACAAGTCCTATTCAAAAGCATACAACGCCATCCCCGGCAACGGCGCCATTGACTTGAAGCGAACTACACTAGCTTCTACTAGTAGCTACCCCGCAAGAGTACGGGTTCACTGTAGTATGGGCAAGTATAGGGACCAAGTATTATCGAACCCAAGGGATGGTGTATATGCGAATAGATCCCTGAAGATCTACGCGTTGTAGTTAATATGAGTGTAATGTTTTTGGGTTTTTGAAAGATTAATTAAAAGACTGAATTATCCTACGAGTGCAAAAGTAAAATTAAACTAAGTAACAAAAGGTGTGTTTTTCTAATGACGAGTGATGATGCTTAGGATAGGAATCCCTACGTATACTAACGGAGCAGGTACATAATCAAAATAACTGTGACAAACAAGAATTAACCTAAGTAAAAGAATGCAA
Organism: Ballota nigra; assembly: GCA_947034835.1. NCBI lineage: Eukaryota > Viridiplantae > Streptophyta > Magnoliopsida > Lamiales > Lamiaceae > Ballota > Ballota nigra. The sequence goes on along the minus strand of OX344720.1, from coordinate 123,132,875 downwards.
GGTGAAAGCTCAAGATTCTAAACCCTAATACTTTACCCTAACACTCGACTTCACTAATCCACTAACAAGTTAATGGATTGTGCTCAATTAATGAGACCCTAATTTAACTAAGGTGATGCGGTCGTCCTCCTTCGCTAAACCGGTAGATGAATTAACCTTTCCTAAACCTTATCGTTAAGACTACTAATTGTTATTGAGTGATGCGGTCGTCCTCTCTCTAACACTTTCGTACTAAATTCAAAGGTAAAGTTAAGATTAATTATAAGAATTCATTAATTAAGAGAATTAAAACTAACGTCACGAATTACCCTAATTACGTACCCACAACCTACTTCTACGAGTTCATCCTACCCTAAGCATGCAAGGGTTTTAGCTAGACATGGTTTTAACAAAAATAAAAGCAATAGAAGAAACAACACACCTAAACATAATGAATTGAAGAACGAAAATATGAAACATGAACTAGGGTTTTAAAAGAAAATAAATACTAAGAACTGAAATTGAATTAATAAAAACGACGTTCAAAGCGTTTAAAGTAATCAAGCTAATGAAAAGAAACTACGAATTGAAAAGAAACTAAAATTCGTATGAAAAACCTCAACAAAACGTAAGTAAAGCTTGCTCGTTTCCTTCCTCTCCAAAAACTAAGTCTAAAATTATTTCTAAAGTTCGGGTGTGTTCAAAACGTGTTTGGAAGAGGTATATATAGGCACGGGTCGAAACGGGAGTTAATGGGCCGAAAATACGCATCCGGAGGCAAAAATCCATGGGCGCTCGAGCAAAACGCTCGAGCGGTCCCGCTCGAGCAGTGTAGCTCGAATGACACAATCGCTCGAGCGGTTCCGCTCGAGCCGGTCGAGCGCTGAAATCTCTCTGCATGTTTTGGGCGCTCGAGCGGTGGCGCTCGAGCTGCTCGAGCGCAAGAATAGTTCTGTAAGTTTAAACGCTCGAGCAATGCGCTCGAGCGGGGGAGCTCGACCTAGTCACTCGAGTGACTTCTAACTCCTCCCAAGTGATACTTTTTCTCGTCCGCACTAATACCAATCGTATTTCTTCAATATCTTCTCATTCGGGCATCCGTTTGAGTCGATTCAAAGTCCTACGAACTCCGTTTTTCGTCCTCTATTCACCTATGAGCATCAAAGAGATAAATTCATCAATGTATAGAAATAATGCTCAATTGACTCTAAATACTCTATAAACTCGACCAAGATTGGGGTATTTCAAGCTACGAATCATGACAATTTCACGCCTAATCATAGGCTGACTTGGTCCATTTGATGTGCTTTGCCAGGGTCTTAGCATCTTATTCCTTTTCAGCCCTGAGCCTCATAACTTCTTCTTGAAGCTCAGCCAGGTTCTCAGTCATCTTCTCCTTCTTCACTTCGACGATGCTTTTGAACTCAACCATCCGGACCCCAGTGAAAATCACCTCATCATCCTCTTCGGCCTCGCCAATGAGCGGCTTTCCTTGTCCGCCCCTGTTGCATCAGTCCCCTCGTCAGGGTACACTGAAGGCAGTTGTGGAGTGGTCATAGCCGCCTGTTCAGGCTCAGCTAAGCCAGCTCGAACTTCGGGAACAAGTCCCTCAGAACTAGGAGTCACCTGGATGCCTCTACATCATCCTCCTTTGTCTCAGGGCAGGGAATCCCGTCATCGACTGATGTATCATTGGCAGCTGAGATGTTCACAACATCCTCAGCAGTTGGTCCACCATTAGCACCAACTTCCTTTTCACCTTTCCCCTGAGCCTGAGGCTCAGAGTCTACTGCATCTATCTCCTTCGCAGTATCTTCCATTTCTTTTCATCCACTCCGCCCTGAGGGTTATCTTCCTCATCCTCATCCTCCTTAGGCTCATCTTCAAAGTCCTCTTGCATACCAGCCCTCATTCCATCCACCAGCTGCTTTAAATTCTCGAAGTTCAACAGCTACACCCAACTGGTGATATGGAAGTATGTACATAGTCTGGCCTCCTCTCTCTCCCAGTGTTCCCAGCCTCTGGCTTCGACTAGCATGTGCTGCTCTTGCATATTCGACTGTTTAAAGTCGAGCCAGACCTTCAGCTCAATCACATTAGAGCACAACTCCCTATATCTGTGCAGACTGGGCCAACACTTTGCAGCCCATTCACAAGCATTCCCTCTGAGGGTGTTCTCAAACATCCCTCCCATCAGCTCGGCATCCAACTCCTCCTCCTCCGCCATGTCCAGAAACTCATCAGCTAAGTCTCCTTCTGTAGTGGTTTTGGGGCATTCTTTAGGATTGGGGTAGGTTGGGAAATCTTCAGGGTTAGGTGTGGAAGTGATTGGCTCTGGGTTCTGGTCAGACTCAGTGATGTTTGAAGTGTTGGGCGCTGACTCAGTTTGTGGAGGGGTAGGTTCAGGGTTAGATGTAGGTAGGATGGTTTCAGTGGGGTGAATGATGAGTTCAGTGATGGTTGGGGTGAGGTCAGGGTTGGATGTGGTTTGGGGTTCAGGGTGAGTTGTGGGAGAGGTTGAGGTTGGGGGTTCAGTGAGATTGGACTCAGGTTGCAGCAGCTCTGTAGAGTTGATTGTTTCTCTAACCTGTTCCAAGTCAGAGGCTCTTGGAGAGCTTGACTCCTCCCTGATCGTGCTGATCTCCCTCAGCTTCTTGGTTGGAGATCTCTTGGGCCCTTTCCTCAGCCTCTTCAGCGGCCTGTCAACAAGCTCCTCACCTCCTCACCTGACGTCATCGTCAGTCTCCTCAGCCTCAGAATCGGCCCTCTTGGAGACCTTCTCAGTCCCATTTCCAACACCTTTGGTTGTGGCTTTGCTCTTTAGTACCACCTTTAACCTGACCGTCTTCTCCTCCACGACCTTATATGCCTCCTCTTTCTCAGCCTCCTTCTCAGCTGCAATCTCAACCTCTATCTCCTTGTTCTTCTCAAACAGCTCGTTCACCTTCTCGAGCAGGCTGGTCACCACCTTCTTGCCTTTCCCCGCAGGCTTCTTCCTCTGACCCTTAGGAGGGGCATTGGGGTCAGTCAGGCCCAGAACAACATATGTGTCACCAGTAGTGGTGAACATAATCTTCTTTGAAGATAAGTCATCCTCCAAATCAAAGGTACAACCCTGACAGGTATGGGCGATCAGGATTGACAACCTTATCCCAAATGGAAGGATAGCTCCCACGGAGATATGCTTCTTCTCCTTATCCTTCCTCAACTTGTCTGTGGCGACTTGACTTATCTGATCTAGGAAGAATTGCTCCCAGTTGGCTTCAACACCATCAACTAGGGCTCCCATAATCCTTAACTTGGGCAAACTGAGTTGCTCGTGAGAGCCAGTAGTACCCATGATTATCTTGGAGACTACATCAATCAGCGCATGGTATTCTGGCTTCAGGGTGTCCTTGTGTTGCCTAGCCCTGAATTCAGGTGACCCAATCTTGGTCCATTCCTGAAGAAGTTCGCCTTCTTTGTTCTCCTTGTAGGTCCTGGGATTAATGCCGGAGCACGGAAGTCCATACACCTCCTTTATGGTCTTCCTGAGGTCGATGTCATGGGTTTCGACATTGTAGAGTTCCTTCCCATCCTTGTCCTTCTCACCCGTCGGAACAATCACGGTCACCCTGGTAAACAGTTCACCCTTGCGAATGAACAAGTTCAGATATGCCTCCACTACTGCCTTTGGAAGCACAGAGATGGGTTTCTAGGTGAAGTACTTCTCCAATTGTGCCTTGGAGATCCAGTCAAAGACTGAGAGAATCTCCTTTATCGATTGACATGCTCCCTCCATGGAGATGATGTGTTCTATGTTAACCAACTTGCTATTGACAACATCTTCAAGGTTGTCAGTAGACCAGGTGGTATCCATGAATGCCATTGAAGAATTTGGGAAGTTTTGAGAAATTTGTGATTGAAGGTTTGAACAAGGGAATGGTCAGTGTGCAATGTGCATTTGTGTTTGCGTAAATTTCTCAAATGGCATTCTAGATTGATATGAATTAGTCAGTTACTCAGACATGAGGTTGGGATTAATCCTGAATTTGAAAAGTTTTGAAATGAAGGGCCAGGATTAATCTTCGTATCAATCATTTTCCCACGTTAGTCATATTCCATATAAAACGGACATGTATATGATAAAGTAACTTAACGCATTAAATGCTCCGCTGCGCGTGAGTTTAAATATCAAAAGACGCGCTTTAAATGCATTTAATAATGATTTTCAGGATGAAGGACTCAGTAAGACGCTTGAAATTCACAAGGGTCGGGATATAACTCATACCTGTCAGGGAGACATTGTAGCACCCTGATACCTCACTGAATCGAGTCTGGCCTGAGTTCCTTCTAGATCCTATACTGACTGCTCTCCTGGATCCAAGAGTCCTAACTCCACTGACAGTTCCATAATCTTACCTCAGCCAAAGGCTTAGTCAAGATGTTAGCTCTCTGCCTGTCAGTATGAATCTTCTCCATCCTAATATCTTTCTTCTCTACATGATCTCGAATGAAGTGATACCTAATATCCACATGCTTACACCTTGTGTGAAGCACTGGGTTCTGAGTGATTGCTATAGCACTATTGTTGTCACAATAGATTGGAACCTCATTAGCAAATACTTGGTAGTCTCTCAATTGTTCCCTTAACCATAGAATCTGAGCACAACAACTACCCGCAGCCATATACTCAGGCTCAGTTGTGGATGTCGCCACTAAATTCTGCTTCTTACTAAATCACGAGATCATCTTACTCTCCAAAACTGACATGTCACTAAGGTGAATTTCCTATCAATCCTGCTGACTTGAAGCAAATATACTAACTCTACTAGTCGCTTACCCGCAAGCGGACGGGTTCACTGTAGTATAAGTACGTATAATGACCAAGTAGTATCGAACCCAAGGGATGGTGTATATGCGAATAGATCCCTGAAGATCTACGCGTCGTAGTTAATATGAGTGTGTTGTTTTTGGATTTTTGGAAAGATTAATTAAAAGGCTAAAATAAACTAAGTAAACTAAAATACTAAAGAAATCAAATTAACTAAGGGTTGTGTTCTAATGAGAGATGGTGATGCTTAAGATAGGAATTCCTACGTATACTAACGGAGCAGGTACATAATCAGAATAACTGTGACACACAAGAAATAACCTAAGTCTAAGAATGCAAGGTGAAAGCTCAAGATTCTAAACCCTAATACTTTACCCTAACACTCGACTTCACTAATCTACTAACAATTTAATAGATTGTGCTTAATTAATGAGACCCTAATTTAACTAAGGTGATGTGGTCGTCCTCCTTCGCTAAACCGGTAGATGAATTAACCTTTCCTAAACCCTCTAGTTAAGTCTACTCGTTGTTAAAGAGTGATACGGTCGTCCTCTCTCTAACACCTTTCGAACGAAATTCAAAAGTAAAGTCTAGATTAATTTTAAGAATTCATTAACCAAGAGAATTAAAACCTAACGTCACAAGTTACCCTAATTACGTACCCACAACCTACTTCTACGAGTTCATCCTACCCTAAGCATGCAAGGGTTTTAGCTAGACATAGGTTTTACGGAAATAACAACGATTAAATAAGTAACGAACAAGAACATGATAATTAAAACGAAGAAGAAATCTAACATAAACTAGGGTTTAATGAAATAAAAGAATAAACTGAAATTAAATTAACAAAAACGAAGTATGAAGTGTTTAACGTAGTCTAATTACTGAAAAGAAACTAAAAGACGAAAAGAAACTAAGAATTCGTATGAAAACCTCAACAAAACGTAAATGTAAACTTCCTTCTTTCCTTCCTCTCCAAAACTAAGTCTAAATCTAGTGTGTGTCAAGTCGTCCTTCAAAACGTATTTGGAAGAGGTATATATAGGTACCGGGTCGATACGGAATCTCGTGGGCCGAAAAAACGAAATCTGGAAAATAGGCCTCGGAAGCGCTCGAGCTGTCCCGGCCGAGCGGGGCGCTTGAGCTTATGTGGTCGAACGGATTCATGGTCGAATGAGGCGCTCGAGCCGTGTTGGTCGAGCGGTTCACGAGGTCGAATGATGCGCTCGAGCTGTGCCCCTCGAGCGGCAAAAATGTTCTGTAAGTTTGGAGTGCTCGACCTACGTTGCTCGAGCGAGGTGCTCAAGTGATTGTGCTCGAATGGTCCTTCCTTCCTTGCACTAACACTTTTCTTCTCACGTACTAATACCAATCGTATTTCTTCGATATCTTCTCATTCGGGCATCCGTTTGAGTTGATTCAAAGTCCTACGAACTCCGTTTTTCATCCTTGATTCACCTATGAGTATCAAAGAGACAAATTCATAATGTACAGAAATGGTACTCATTTGGCTCTAAAAACTCAATAAAATCGACCAAAACTAGGGCGTTTCTAGCTACGAATCATGACAATTTCACGCCTAATCAACCCCCCCAAACTTACCATATTGCTTGTCCTCAAGCAATGAAATAATAAGTCAAGTGAAATTGTTAGGGATGAGTCAAAGAATCAATCATGCAAGCTAATGAACTCGAGCTTCAAAAATCAATCACCCGTATACTCACTCACTTTCCTTTATCATACTCTTGCAATAATAATAAGAAACACCTAGATCAAGCATGGATGTGCACTCAACGATGTGTTTCGCTCACTCACAAGTGTATATCAATGATTAAGGGACTCACTCAAACAATCAATCACACAAATTGGCAGCCATAGGCTTGTAAGTGCTCTTAACTTCGACCATACTCTAGAAATCAATGCCGAATCAAAAAGGACTTTTCTCAAGGTTGTAATGTAGGCTCTTTGGACAGGTGGGATAACAATATAGGGTGAAGTGACTAAAGTGAATGGAGAATAGAAAGTCAAACTTCGGTACTTCGAGATTAGGAACAGAATACTTCAAACATTTTCAATCAACACCCTTTCAATTCCATACTCTCAACACTTCAAATTTTTTTTCTAACTCTTTTCACCTTTTTTTTTTCAATCACTTCACTTTTTTTTTTCTTTTTCGCACAAACACATGAGCTCATTTTTTTTCTTTTGCTCATTCTTAATTTTTTTTCTTTTTCCCACATCTCATAACTTCATCACACCTTCTTCTCATATTCACTCAACAAATAACCTTTTCCTTTTTCAACTCAATTTACTCCCTTCACATTCACACTTTCCTATTCTCCACTCAAATTGGGACAAAAAGGCTTAGGAATTGGAATAGTGTTCATATGTGCTAGCAAATAAAATAGGCTTTAGGCTCAAATGGGCTAACAAGGGATTCAATGTCATTGGTAAGGAAAATTTTGGTTAAGTGACTCAATTAAATTAAAGATGGCCTAAGATCCTATTCGGCATATCAAACTCGATACAATCAAGAAGCAAGAGCACATGCAAGTTCTAGCATCCTCTAAGGTGATGATTCACTCACAAACGAAGAGATTAATTCATGTATCAAAATCTCATAAGGCTCAAAAGCTCACAGCTTTCACATCCATGCTAGTCTAGTGCATTCTCACTCTTATCTCACAAGCACTCAAAAGGTAAATTTGTAAGCATACGGGTTCTCTCTCAAATCAACTCTAACTCAATACTCACACAATAAAATTCCTAACTCAACCTCACAACTCAACTCTACTCATCAAATCGTACTCAAAGATAACAACTAACAAGTAGAAGAGGTCAATAAGCATGAAATATGCAATAGCGAGTCAACTCAAAATCACCCCAATGAGTATCTCAACAAACCAATAATCAATCAAACTCAACTCAAAGATAAGGGCGTGCATGCATGTGCAATGTAATCATAAAACGAATAAGAAACTCCACCCCCCCAAACTTCGACCTTGCTAGAGGTTTAAGTTTGGGGTTGTGGGTTACCTCAACCAAACAGTTCAGTTTCTCTCAATAGCTTTGCACACTCCCTTGTCTCAAGTTGGTTCCTTCAATCTGAATAACTCCATGATACCTTTACTCCTTTAGAGACAAGCCTACCAAATAAAACTCTCAAGTACGAGGTTAAACATACGACTCAAAATAACTCCCTAATAACTAAAAAAAACTCAAAGCAAATAAAAAATTATGGGTTGCCTCCCATTCAGCGCTATTTTTAAGGTCCTCATGCCGGACCGAGCTCAAAGGAGCTTATGGGACATCATACTCAAATTTACCTCCCTCACTCTCATAAGAGTGGTGTTTGAATTTCTTTCCTTGTTGTCCCTTCATCATGAGCTCTTTTGCTACCTTCCCAACCTCAAGTGGTATAGGTCTCAACTCCTTCTCACCTTTATCTGGAGGAGTCTTACTAAACAATTTCTTGAATTTTGACTTCTTCTTCTTAACTACTCCTTTCCCCTCCAACTGGACCACGTCCACTCTTTTCACCTCTTCATCCTTCATCTTCTTCACTTTATCCCTATCAAAATAATCAAGATCATAATGCTCATGGGTTAAATAATCAAGTGAAGGACTAACAAAATCATGAGTATGAGAAAGATTAGGGATAGAAGGTGTGTCTTCAACACGAGGATCAATTGCATCCATGCAATACAAGCTCCCATCCTCCCTCGGGTGCTTCATGGCTTCATATACGGAAATCTTCACTTCTTGATCATCAACCTTCAATGTAATCTTCCCATTTGCCACGTCTAGCACCATCCCCGCCGTAGCTAAGAACGGTCTTCCCAAGATCAGGGGCACGTGCTCATCTTCCTCCATCTCTAGCACTACAAAGTCGGCTGGAAAAATGTGATCTCCAACTCTCACTAGGACATCTTCAACCACCCCTTGAGGTCTAGTAATAGACCGATCGGCAAGTTGAAGCGTCATCATTGTGGGTTGAAGTTCACCACCTTCCAACTTCTTGAAAAGCGACAAGGGCATCAAATTAATGCTCACCCCGAGGTCGCACAACGCTCCCTTCTTGATCCCGTTCCCAATGTCACATAGGATCGTGAAGCTCCCGGGATCCTTCAGCTTCGGTGGAAGCGCCTTGTGCACTAATGCACTCACCTCGTGGTTCAGCTGCACCAACTTTGGCTCATCCACTTGCCGTCTTTTCGCGATCAAGTCCTTCAGAAACTTTGCATAATGCGGCATCTGTTCCAAAGCATCATAAAAGGAATGTTAATGTGAAGTTTTTTAAAAACATCAAGAAATTTTGCAAATTTTTCATCAAGCTTCTTTTTCATGAAGCGTTGTGGATACGGGACGGGTATCACAGATTTGGGAACCCCCCATTCATCTCTTTCTGTTTCTTTCACTTTATCCCTTGCTTCCTTTGCCTTTTTCCACTTAGGAACTCTCTCAATCTCCTCACTTTCTTTGCCCTTATGGGACTCATCCATATCTTTATGCTTCTCAATCCCTTCACTTTTAATCCCCTTCTCAACAGTAACACCTCCATCTTTCTTGTGTTCTCTTTCCCCCCTTTCAGCTTGAGGCGTCTCAGAATCAACAGGCATCTGAGGACCTTCATAGTTGGTTCCACTTCTAAGCTGGATCGCCTTGCAATGCTCTTTCGGGTTTCCCTCCGGCATGGAAGGATATTTTCCCGGCTCTCTATTCACCATCTTTGCAATCTGGCTCATCTGGAACTCTATAGAAGTGAACCTTCGATTGTTCTCTTGTTGAGTTCTAGTCCACTCAACGTTCATCTTTTGGAGCTCTTGATCACGTTGATCACCCTTATTATGCAACTCTTTCACATCGTACTCCAAGGATGACAACCGCTTGCTACCTTCCTCCACCTTCTGAAGAATAGCTCTCAACATCTCCTCGGTTGATGCACCGCCTTCTCCACCAGGAGGTTTAGACCCCCGATCCATACCTGCAGGAACAGTAATACCAACTTTTGGGTTAGCATAAGAAAATTTCTCATTTTTCCTCCATGTGTTTTGAGGAGGCTGCTGGCCTCCTTGAACTCCTTGTGTGTTCCTCCATTGATTTTGAGGTGGCTGAGGGCCTGGAGGTACAAATGGTTGGCCATAAGAAGGCCTTCCATACTGATTTCCACCTTGGTAGCCATTCTGATTGTAATACGGACCTCCCATGTAATTGGCTACCTCTTGCTGTCCACTTGGCTGGTCTACTCTATCATTCTCTGTTGCATGCTCTCCAACCAAATTCTTCCCCAACTCGAGGTTGTTGATCTTCTCCATCATGGCCATCAACAGCCTTCTCGTTCCTTCACCTTCTTCAACCTGATTAACTCTCTGAAAATCTGGGTCTCCATTCCAAGCCCCGGCATTCGTCACAATATTGTCCACGATCTCTCTACACCTCTCTATGCCTTGATTCAGGAATGCTCCGCCCACACAGGCGTCTAAATGGTCTTGCCCCGCCTTGTTGGCACCACTGTAGAAGAATGCCATAATATCCCCCTCATTGTACCCGTGCTGCGGGCACTCTATCAGCATGTTTGAGTATTTCTCCCACACTTGACATAGGTCCTCTCCTTGCTTCTGGCGGAAAGAAGAGATCTCAATCCTAGCCTTGATCGTCCTAGATGGAGGGTAGAATCGCTCGAGGAACAGACGCTCGAGCTCGGCCCAAGTGGTAATATCTCCCTGCGGGAGCGTATTATCGTACCACTCCTTGGCTATTCCCGTCAATGAGAATGGGAACAGCCTGAGCCTCTTGGCATCTTCAGACATGCCATTGTAATTAAATGTGGAGGCTATCATGAGAAAACTCCTCAGGTGAGTGTGAGGATTCTCCTTCCCGATCACCCCCTTGAACTGATTCTCGGTAAGCAACTTTAGAATTCCCGGGGAAATCGAGAAATTGTTCGCCTCAACTGGAGGTAAAGCCACTCCATCATAGTACCGTTGCGGCTGCGCCGCAAACCTGCCCCGAATTGCCATATTCTGATCTGCGTTCTGGGGCACAGGCTGAGTAGCAACAGGTGGTGCTGGTACTTGTTGAACTGGAGGTGGTTGGTACACAGGTGGTGGATGATATGGGTATGGTGGATAAGGATATGGTGGGTATGGGTAATGTTGGTATACTGGGTTGTTGAAAGGGTTATTTGGGTTTTGTGGGTAAGCAGGGTTGTTCAGAGGATTATGGACAAAATTCTGAGCTGGATTGATAACGTTTTGTGCACCCGGGTTTTGGCTCTGACTATCCCCTAACGGATCTTGGTTCTTACTAGTGTTGCCATCAGTGCCGTCAACCCGGTTCAACCCCTGGTTAAACTCATTCTCAGCATCTTCCAACTCATTAGTGATGTCCATTGGTTCTTTCCCTAAGTCGGCAGCGTTCATCCTTCTCAAGAAAGCTCGGTTCCTTCTAGCTATTGTCTCAGGATCTGCAGGTAACCTCTCTTCGCTCGTATTGCCTTGTGAGCGTGTTTTCATATACCTGACACACTAGCAGAAAGATCAAAACGCAACTGCCGAATAAATAAAAATAAAAATAAAACAGAAAAGAAAGCACTCACTACTAACTACTAAGCTATCGACAAGTCATATTCAAAAAGCATACAATGCCATCCCCGGCAAGGGCGTCATTGACTTGAAGCGAATATACTAACTCTACTAGTCGCTTACCCGCAAGCGGACGGGTTCACTGTAGTATAAGTACGTATAATGACCAAGTAGTATCGAACCCAAGGGATGTTGTATATGCGAATAGATCCCTGAAGATCTACGCGTCGTAGTTAATATGAGTGTGTTGTTTTTGGATTTTTGGAAAGATTAATTAAAAGGCTAAAATAAACTAAGTAAACTAAAATACTAAAGAAATCAAATTAACTAAGGGTTGTGTTCTAATGAGAGATGGTGATGCTTAAGATAGGAATTCCTACGTATACTAACGGAGCAGGTACATAATCAGAATAACTGTGACACACAAGAAATAACCTAAGTCTAAGAATGCAAGGTAAAAGCTCAAGATTCTAAACTCTAATACTTTACCCTAACACTCGACTTCACTAATCTACTAACAATTTAATAGATTGTGTTTAATTAATGAGACCCTAATTTAACTAAGGTGATGCGGTCGTCCTCCTTCGCTAAACCGGTAGATGAATTAACCTTTCCTAAACCCTCTAGTTAAGTTTACTCGTTGTTAAAGAGTGATACGGTCGTCCTCTCTCTAACACCTTTCGAACGAAATTCAAAAGTAAAGTCTAGATTAATTTTAAGAATTCATTAACCAAGAGAATTAAAACCTAACGTCACAAGTTACCCTAATTACGTACCCACAACCTACTTCTACGAGTTCATCCTACCCTAAGCATGCAAGGGTTTTAGCTAGACATAGGTTTTACGGAAATAACAACGATTAAATAAGTAACGAACAAGAACATGATAATTAAAACGAAGAAGAAATCTAACATAAACTAGGGTTTAATGAAATAAAAGAATAAACTGAAATTAAATTAATAAAAACGAAGTATGAAGTGTTTAACGTAGTCTAATTACTGAAAAGAAACTAAAAGATGAAAAGAAACTAAGAATTCGTATGAAAACCTCAACAAAACGTAAACGTAAACTTCCTTCTTTCCTTCCTCTCCAAAACTAAGTCTAAATCTAGTGTATGTCAAGTCGTCCTTCAAAACGTGTTTGGAAGAGGTATATATAGGTATCGGGTCGATACGGAATCTCATGGGCCGAAAAAATAAAATCTGGAAAATAGGCCTCGGAAGCGCTCGAGCTGTCCCGGTCGAGCGGGGCGCTCAAGCTTATGTGGTCGAACGGATTCATGGTCGAATGAGGCGCTCGAGCCGTGTCGGTCGAGCGGTTCATGAGGTCGAATGATGCGCTCGAGCTGTGCCCCTCGAGCGGCAAAAATGTTCTGTAAGTTTGGAGTGCTCGACCTACGTTGCTCGAGCGAGGTGCTCGAGTGATTGTGCTCGAATGGTCCTTCCTTCCTTGCACTAACACTTTTCTTCTCACGTACTAATATCAATCGTATTTCTTCGATATCTTCTCATCCGGGCATCCGTTTGAGTCGATTCAAAGTCCTACGAACTCCGTTTTTCGTCCTCGATTCACCTATGAGTATTAAAGAGACAAATTCATCAATGTACAGAAATGGTACTCATTTGGCTCTAAAAACTCAATAAAATCGACCAAAACTAGGTCGTTTCTAGCTACGAATCATGACAATTTCACGCCTAATCACCTGCAACCTCCATAATCTGCATCTGAATAACCAGTCAGTTCTAAGTTGTCATCTGAAGGATACCATAGTCCCATATTTACTGTCCTTTTCAAATACTTGAGTATCCTCTTAGCAGCCTCCAAATGACTTCTCTTGGGGTCAGACTGATACCTAGCACACACACCAACTGCAAAAGTAATGTCAAGCCTACTTGCAGTCAGGTACAACAATGATCCTATCAGCCCTCGGTACTCAGTCTAATTCACTGAAGTCCCTTCAGTGTCAGGATCCATCTTCCAATTGGTGTTCATTGGGATCATAGCTGGATTGCTATTCTGAACTCCAAACTTCTGAATCAAGTCTCTTGTATACTTGGCCTGATTAATGAAAATCCCTTGATCAGTCTGCTTGACCTGCAATTCTAAAAAGAAGTTCATCTCTCCCATCATTGACATCTCAAATTTACCAGTCATCAACTTAGAGAATTTCTCACAGAGCTAATGATTTGGTGATCTAAATATTATGTCATCCACATAAATCTGGACCAAGAGAATGTCATCACCTTCAGTGATCCTGAACAAGGTCCTATCCACGGTTCCCTTCTTGAACCCATGGTCTGTAAGGAATTGAGAGAGGGTATCATACCAAGCTCTTGGTGCTTGCTTAAGTCCATAGATTGCTTTCTTCAAATGGTATACTCTATCTCCAACCTCAAACCCGAGAGGTTGTTCAACATATACCTCTTCATTGAGTACACCATTCAGGAAGGCACTCTTGACATCCATTTGATACACCTTGAACTTCTTGTATGTTGCATATGCAAGGAACAACCTGATAGCTTCCAACCTAGCCACTGGAGCAAAGGTCTCATCATAGTCTATCCCTTCAGACTGACAATACCCCTTTGCAAACAATCTTGCCTTGTTCCTTACTACAACACCATTCTCATCCTTCTTGTTCTTGAAGACCCACTTGGTACCAATAACACCTTGATGTCTAGGTCTATCTACCAGTTCCCAAACTTGATTCCTTGTGAACTGATTCAACTCCTCTTGCATGGCTATAATACAGTTCGAGGCAGTGAGAGCTTCTTCAATGTTCTGAGGCTCTTGCTCAGAGAGAAAGCAGCATAATAGTGTGCTCTCACCATGGAACCGTCTGGTCCTGACTCCCTCAGTTGGATCACCAATGACTTGGTCAATGGGATGGTCCTCTAGCCATGTTCTTTTGCCAGGAGTTATTCCTGAAGTACCTGCAATGTTAGTGTCTACAGGTTCATAAAATTCAGGATATTGAACAGAAGGGGATAATCATGAGTCTATACCAAAGGGATTTACCAACTCAATGTCAGGGACATTGATTCCCCCTTGATGAGGTGACTCAGGAACCGTCTCAGCTGCGACCGCATCTTCATAAACGGTGCTTACCTCAGGTTGGTCCTGTTCCTTAGTCTGAGGCTCAACAATCCCTGATGTGCTGGGCTTAGGAGTGGCTCTTGGATCATCTTCCTAATCGTCCTCATCATCCCATCTTGGAATTAGCACAGTTTTGACCTTGGGATCAGGTTGATTCTTCAAGTCTAGCCTTGTCACTCTCCTTGTGACCTCCTCAGTGTCAGGATCCAACACCCTTATCCTAGACTCAGTGAAAGATTCATCAAACACAACATGTGGTGATTCTTCCACAACTAGGGTCCTAAAATTTTAAACCCTGAATGCTTTACTGATTTCAGAATATCCTTAGAATATTCCTTCATCAGATTTGCTATCAAAGGCTTTCAATTGGGTCTTTCCATTGTTGAGGATGAAACACTTACAACCAAATATATGAAAGTAAGAGATATGAGGCTTCCTCTTATTCCAAGTCTCGTATGGGGTTTGTGCATGTTGTTTATTCAGCATGGATCTATTCTGAGTGTAGCATGCAGTGTTGATTGCCTCAGCCTAAAATTTCTTGGGCAATCCTGACTCAGCCAGCATGGTCCTGGCAGCTTCCTTCAGTGTCCAATTCCTTCTTTCATCAACACCACTTTGTTGTGGGGTCCTAGCTGCAGAAGTCTCATGAGCAATACCAAGTTCATTACAAAAATCAGAAATATATGAATTTATAAATTCAGTGCCCTTGTCAGATCTGATCTTAGTAATAGACTGATTCTTCTCATTGCTGAGTCTTCTGAGCAACTCTGGAAGCTTCACCCAACATGAATCAAAGCAATAACTATTAACCACACACGGTCATATTTAAGTGACGAAGATAAAGAAATCAATAACCACTGAGGTCTAATTCTTCACATTTCAGAACAGAAGAATTTATCCTCGTTGTAGGTCCTCTTCAACACATACTAAATGTGCTAGTGCAATCTTTTGGTCAAGACAGACTAATTTGAGAACTACACATCGACCTTTCACGGCGGATTGTTCAATTCCACCTGGGTCATGAATTTGTACGTTTAATTACAAGAAAACCCGTCAATGTAATCTTCCGTGATCTGGTATCACCACGTTAACTATAATGTAACACATACTATATATATTGAACGGATTGCAATAAATATTTAACATTCATTCATATTCAAAGCAAATGTGATAAAAGAATTATTCTCATAAAACAAGTGTTTAATACACGAGGTATACGTAGTAAAAACATATTTTTACGTATAACTCCAACACAAATCCCTCGATGAATCTACTACAATTCAGCGAGCTTTTTAGAGGGAGAAGAGGAAGAAAAGTGGTTGTTTGTATATGGGAGTGTGCTATTTGGCTGTTATGGAAAGCACACAATGCTCTTATCTTCCGGAATAAGACACAGACAAATGAGAACTTATTCGAAGAACTTAAGAGGCGGACATGGAGCTGGATTCAAGGGCATTTAGCAAGGAGCAATGGTTATAGTTATACGGACTGGTGTGAAAGGCCAGGAAGCTTACTAGGATGTTTGTAGTTTGTTAGGTTAACTAGGAGTTTAATAACCTGCTTTGGTGTTGTGTTCATTCCTTGTAAATTATAATTTGTAATTGGGTAATTCTCATACCCAAGCTCTCGATTTTAATAATATAATTTTTCCTTATCAAAAAAAAGTTTAGGTGCGCTGAAGACGCATTCTATTTTCCGCAAATTATTGAGTTGGTGTGGCAAAAAAAGAAGCACTTACATAAAACGATGGAGAGAGATACAAAGTCTTCCTATTACATGATGGTCAATCCAATTTTTACAGGATGTTTCACGCTTTAAAACTCGGGCAATTATCACTTTCCCTTATCGACACACATAAAAAAAGGTGAAGCAGATTACTTTTCCATTTGCAATGGCTTGTAAAAGGTCAATAATTTGACTAATCATTTAGTTAGGGTGTTTGAATTTTTCTAAAACCCTCAATATTATGTTGAGTCTCCAACTATCGTGGATGATTCTTTTCATACCTCTTGTTCTTACATTTCGGTTAATTGTAAAAAAATTGTTAATGTTGTTGGTAGTGAAGCATTCACTATTTACTTTGAAACAATATGAATTTGTCCTTTCTTCTCATTAACTAACACTTTATGATCAAATGTTGTTTTAGATGTTTTAACATGCAGTTTGAAGATCTAGAAGGATCTACAAGATTCTGAAATACTCAATGTTGCAGTGAATGTTGCAAACATTGGTTGCAACATGGAGCAGTTACGGGTTCCAGAAGGTTCTACAAAGACCTACAAGGATCTACACGTTTCAGGCTATTCCAGACCGATTTAGAACAATCTAGACCAGGCGGTTGCAGTCATGAACATCAGAATAAAGGTAAGATTATTGGCGGTTAATAAAAGATCATGGAGAAAGTTACGTGAAAAAGTTATTTACGGATGAAGACTTCCATCTATAAATAGAAGCCGAAGTTTTCAGTACCAAGTATGGAATAAACGAGTACACCTACTCTAGTGTTGATCCTGAGTTCAAAGGTGATAGGGCAATTATTCCAACTTTTATGTTATGCCAAGAAGTTTAGTACATCTCGCATAACTTGTGATCAATCATATATATTTAGATATATCTTTTTTTCCCGTAAAAAAAAATCATATATCTTTAGATAGAGAGATCATCGATATAGAGTGAGATCGACTTTGATGGTGTATAGTGTTATACACTTAGCTAATTTAGATTTGATAGGTGATATTGAGTCTTGTTTCCGTTGTGAACGATTTAACTCTTCATACAACTTTTGTATCACTAATCTTATTATAGTGAACGTTGTCGCAGTAAGGCTAGCACAAACTATTTTATATAGTTTGTGTTAAAAAGTATTCCATCTTGCAATAGTGTGTTTTTAGTCTTCCTTTGTTTACACGTTTTATACTCTGTTTTTCATATTGTTGTATTGATTGTTTTAGCATTCGTTACAACATCAACACTTAACACACACAACACACCTTTAAAAATCACGAACTTTATAATCTTTATCAATTACAACATGAACTTTTAAAGTTTGCAATTCGATGCACCAACTAATTTATTATTACAATTTGATACATGGTGTAAATTTTTGGGGTTACACTATACATGGTGTAAATTTTTTGCGATACTAACACTATGTGACAGCAGAAGTCGCCACAAAAAAACATGTCACATGCTACATCAAATGCCAAATATAGAAGAAAAAAACTTTTTTTTTTCATTTCAAAATATTTTTTTATAAAATGTTTCTCAAACAAGTGAAATATAGTAAAAAAATATTATTTTCTAATATCTGTACAAATTTGTATGTTATGAAATATTTTTCCTACATAAACTAGAAAATGCCAACATTTATAATTCATTATTAAATGTGTTTGAGCAATATTTTATAAAAGAACTTTTTGAAATATTAAAAATAATAAAAATTTACAGATTTGACGTTTGACGTGGCGTGTAACGCGTCTTTGGTGTTGCTTCGGCTGCCACGTATGTGTACATATCGATGGAAATTCACGCCATGTATTGAATTGCAATAATAAATTTGTTCATGCATCGAATTACAAACTTAATTCATGTTATAATTGATAAATACTATAAAGTTCTTGATTATTTTTACAATTAACCCCCTTTTTTTTAAGAAAATTAAAATTATTTAACTTATATATACTCCCCCATCTCAGTCTAGTTTTTTCATTTGACCTTTCTTGACATTAATGTAACATTTAATTTGTAGTATTTAAATTGATAAAATAATTTTTTGATGATGACATATTTATTCAATTGAAGAAAGATATTTTTTATGTAATTATCAGTGAAATGAAATATAATTTAAAAGTGTTTGAAAATGGTGAACTAAAGGAAAATATTTGACGCGCCAATTCGTAGTTAATTTAACTTATCTAATAATTTATGGTTCATTATTATATCTAATCTGATGTTTTTTCCCCTAGAGCTAAAAGAATTCATTAAGCATCACAATCATCACAAACACCAAGTAGGTCATCCACAATGTACGCAACTCTGCCTAAATATTAGGGTTAAAAAATGATCTGAGGGGCGCTCGATTAACAACTCTTCAATGGTAATGAAAATGAGATTGAAAATTAGTGTAATTAGCATGGTTTATGAGAACCAAATCACTACCTCCCCTCCTAAATAAGGTAATCACTATTCCATTTTGATTACTCTATTCTCTTCCTACAATCCTCCTCCTCAATCACTCCCTCATTCCTCCACCAACAACCATTTGTTGTCAACTTCTATTTCAAAATTGAGGCATGACACTAGTAATGGTGTCATCATTGGAACACTTCTTCCCCTAACATATCATTTTTCTTATGAGGTCATAGATGGAAATAAATTTTCATTCTCATTACCATTGAAAAATTGCTAACCAAGCGCCCTCTAAATGTTCTATCAAGACGACGTGTCACTATATTAACAATCCCACGAATTAATTTCACAAATATTTTCCTTACTAGTGTGTACCCACACGAATTTCGCGTACTGAATTTTTTTTATTTAATATAAGAGTATTTTTGTCTAAAAAATTTCGGGGTATATACTATAAATTATGAGGTTTGTTTAGCTGTGGCCCGTGCCCTTCACTAAACCCTATAGGTATATCCTACAAACTAAATAATTAAAAAAAACAAAATTCACATAAATTAATAATAATTACGGAATAACATTACTTATAATTTAATAATAATCAATTTCCATTTCAATATTGAATAATTTATAAATTAATCAACATTGTTAGTTATTGGGAGTATACGGTAAGAAATTAATTTATATAAGAAATTAAAATCATTAAAAAAATATTGTCCAACTTTTTCAATCCTAACTTTAACAGTCAATTTTTGGCTCTCACTCTTGATATTAGAAATCAGAGAAAATTGAGGTGTCATACTCTTGAAATCTAAAATGATATTTAAATTACAACAATTAAACCATCATAATTATTCAGATAAAAATATATGGTATAGTTAAATATATTATTTTTGCACATGAAAAATATTTAAACTGAACGATGTAGAGAATAAATCAACAATCATTATTACATTCATATTGATATTGATATTTAAATCTAATCAAATTGTGAGCACTTAAAATGATGAATTTAATTATAAAATAAATGTACTAATAACAATATATATATAACTAACCAAAAAAAAAAAAAAAAACTAACCAACAATTGATGGGAGAAATCTCAGCAAAAGAGTGGAACAAATGAAACTTTGATGTGAAAAAATGAAATACAATATGCTCTTATTTATAATAAAAAAAATGCATGCAGTATTATATCTTGTCCATAATAAGAATATATCACATAAGAATATTCTTTGGAATATATAACTATATACCTTTTATTTTAAGAAAAAATAATTGAACATTATATTATACTATATATACTAACTCAAACTTAGAAATGATAAATTTAGATTCATTTTATAAGTAGATCATATTTAATTACATTAAGGTTTGGAAAAAAATATGATTTATAATAAATTCTAAAAATAACTAAATAAGAAAATGGAAAAAATATCTATTTTCATTAATTATGCAGATATAAATTAATGGTTTAGATTTAATGATATAGAACGAAGGATCGAAATTAAAAGTTTAAGCAACTTTTAATGAGAGCGCAGTATTTCAAAATGGAGAGATTTGAGACATGCCACATCAGCCTAAGAATAAGGTGGTGTTGACACATTATGTTGGAGAGATTTGAAAATATATTTTTATAAGATTGTCGTTGAATAATAGCTCTACATTTGAAACATATTTAATTAACACGAGACATTATGTTAGTACATTAATATTAACTTTAATGAAAAAAAAAAAAAAAGGCAGTCATACTTTTAGTGATCCTTTTGGTTTTTCTTTTTAAATAAAAATTGTACTACACCAACTAATAATTATTTAAATTCATATTTATCCTGAAATGCTAATGTATATCTAATTAACTTTTTATAAAATGTGTATCTAAAACTACATAATTCTATTACTCCGGGGCCCGACCTAAGTTACGTGGGTTACACCGCCTATCTTATTATACTGCACTCTTATTAAAAATTATTTTAGGCTTGTTTAAAATTTTACTAAGACTTAATTTACACCATATATATTTATACTTTTAATCTCAACTATACATTTTATTTTGTATTTTCTATAAATGTCAAATATCTCTTTAGTTTCATTCTAATTTATAATCCTAATCCTCATATCTTCTCTTCATTTTCTCATTTGTTGTATACTATGTAAATAAATATAATTTTATTTTTTGTTCGTTTGTTTGGATTATTTCTGTATTTTTTGTGTGTAGATCATATCCCTCTTTTTTTGCAGGTAAAATATTTTATTATGCACATAGAAATGATTAGGCGCACATTACAAGAAAATTATATGTGCATCTTAAAGATCATCAGAGCGTATTAAAAAATTATTCGTAAGTTTCTAAAGTATATTCATATTCATATCTTTACATTCGTATTTTTTGAGAATTCACTATCAATAATTTTTCTCTTTCAATAAGAAAATTCTCCCATCGCACGTCTACGATTTTGATCCAACTATTATTCTTTCCCGAATAAGGTGTGTGTTATTGTTGAAATCTGATTAAATTTTATATTTTTTCGTTTTGTATTGTAGGTAACCTAAAAGTGATGTAGAGACACTTTTTTCATGGTCGAACGATATCTCTTCTAAGATATTTTTTAAAGTTATTTTTGTAAGATATTGATAGATGTGAAATTTTTGTAGAAGGAAAATGAAATATTTTGGAAAAGATATTGTCAACAAAATAGTGTATAATACCAAAAATATCTTGCCATCAAATATAATATATTGCCTTCAATAATAGATTGTAATACAAAAATTTATTTTTTGATAAAATTATGTGGCCAAAATAGACTATTAAACTGCAAAATACAGATATTTTTTCTATACTAGGATATCAATTTTTCTTTTATATTTTTTAACATAAAAATATTTAAAAAAATATTGTAATTTATAAATAAGTAAAAGACTGTTATATCTTATATAATTAATTTATATATTTTTTAAAATATATGTGGAATGAATTTTTTATGGATTAAAAATTATAGTGTTGGCAAAAAAAAAGGACATTAAGTTTTTTTACTAACAATTTCAGTACTATAACTTTTAAAAGTATCTTACTCTAAATAAAATAAATCTAAGATATTTTGGAAGTTATTTTTGCAAAATATTGATAGATGTGTAATTTGTAGAAGGGAATTGAAATATTCAATAAAATGTACCGAAATAGTGTATGATACTAAAAAAATCTTGACATCAAATATAATATCTTGCCTTCAATAATTAATTATAATACAAAAGTTTATTTTTGGATAAAATTATGCCGCCAAAATATACTATTAAACTGTAAAGTACATATACTCTTTTATAGTCTAAAATTTTGATTTTTCTCTTATATTGTTTTAACATACAAATATTAAAATACTTTTGTAAATGACAAATATGTGCAGTTATATGTTATATAATTAATGTATATATATTTTTAAATATGTGAAATAAGTTTTTTATGGATAAAAAATTATAGTGTTGCCAAAAAAGAAAAAAAAGACATTAAGTTTATTTACTAACAATTTAAGTATTATAGTTTTAAAAAGTATCTTACTCTAAAATACAATAAATCTGAAAATGTTTAATCAATGAAAATATAATATTTACGTATAATATGAAATATTATTTAAAATATTAAATTAATGCAAGCAAGTCCTTTTCCAAATGAATTCTTTTCTTAGATATTTTTGGAATTTATTTGTTGTAAATCTAGGAGATTTAATTTATTATTCCAAATCTAAAAGATTTGATGTGGACATTACTAATGGACCAATAAACCCAATGGACTTTATATCTTAGACTAGAGTTTTATTCTTATAAATAGACTACTGTATTCATAATTGTACAGACTCATACACAAGATCATTAGTGAAAACTCCTGGCTTGGCTCGCCCCCAGACGTAGTCGTTCCCGACGAACTGGGTGAACAAATCCCGTCTTTTATTTTACGCACTAATTTACAACGCGTTATCAGCACGAGTCTCTGCCCGAGATTAAACGGTACACCCTAAATTAAATTCCATATGAATTACATGTTTTTATGTGTAATTCGATTGAATATTCTTGCAATTAATTGTATTATGTTCGTATACGAATTAAATTATTTTTTGTGAATTGAATCGACGGGCAACGGTCGCCGTCCTGTAGACGTCCGACCGCCGCCTGTCCACCGTCGAAGGCCGGTAGCCGCCGTGACCAGCCGGTGCGCCACCACGCGCCCATGCCGTCGCCGCACGCCCGATGCTGCCGCCCGTGCCGCCGCTCGCGCCCGCTGCGCTTGCCCGCGGCCGCCGCCCGCCCGCTCGAGCCGCGCCGTTTGCTCACGGTCGCCGCCAGCCCGCTCGCCGTCACCATGTGCGACCCACGCGGCGTTTTTCCCCCGGATTTTAGTGATTCCTTAATCCAATTGCGATTTCGTTCTTAATATCACAAAATCCGTATTAATTTATTATAAAATCCTGAAAATATTTCGTTAAATTTCATTAATATACATGAAATATTTAGCCTCATGAATATGCATGTCTATTAAGTCGTAAATTTTCTTAGAAATTATTTTCATGTGATTATCGTTCCTAAATTGTTTATGCATGTATATGTGATTTAATTATCCTACGTGCATTATTTTTCGCACATAGTCTATTTCTTTATAGTCCGCATATTATGCCCGGGTAGGCGGCGCCCGGTATTTATCGGACCGTAAATTTATGTTTTGGGTAAACGGTGCCCAATACTTGTATCTATGTGCTCTAGAATAATCAAATAAATCCTTACTTCTCCGTTGTCAATAAATTGGTCACAACTCTTACCATGTCACTTTAAAAATTATTGTGAATAATGTCTGATATTACCATGAAAGAATTCAATGAGCTTGCTCTCGATGGTAATAACTACCTGACATGGACGCTAGATGTCGAGATCCATCTAGCCTTAAATGAGTTGAGTGAAATAATTATCGAAGGTTCGAATCCACTAAGGCCCAGAAGGCGAAAGCGTTGGTTTTTCTCATGAATCACCTGAGTGAGGAATTCATTATTCATATCCTCATTCAGGAACCCCGGAATGTTGTGGAACTCCCTGTAGGACCGTTTCCAACAACAAAATGATATACTCCTCCCTCCGGTACAATACTATTGGTTGAGACTCCATTACCAAGACCTTAAGTCTATAACGGAGTACAACTCCACTTTGCACCGTATTGTAACCCAGTTGATGCAGAACAATCTGTCAACATTCCACGCTAGCAACTTTATACTCCAGCAGCAGTATAGAGACAATTATATGATTGATTGCTAACGTGGAAGGGGGAGAGAGAGTAAGATGATCTGGGCAAAAGGCCGAGGTCGTAGTACATCCGGTGGTCACAGAACCTCGAATTTCGCTCTTCAAAATCTGCAATCAAGATAAGGTTGAGCATTCCTGCTACAGATGCGAATGCAGAGACCATTGGTCTCACACGTGTCGCACTCCCAAGCACTTGGTTGAGGCTTATCAAAAACAGCAGAAGTACGACAAGGGGTAGGCCCCTAGAGTCGAATCTCACCATGCCAGCCTGCCTGAAGCAGACTTTGACCAAGACAACGTCGATCCTCTGGGCATCGAGCTCAAGGACTTTGGAAAAGATGAGTGATTTGCGTATTTGATTGTTTTTGTACTTTATTTTTGGATAAAACAATTTATGTTTTTGGATCCTTTCTTTCGGATACTTTATTTTATGGTAGATATTATATTTTAGCTTCGATGTGTTTACCTCAACGCTGTCCATTAAGTTTACTTGGATATTGTTGTATATGGCTTGTAAACATATCAGCTATTAGGTTTGGGCTATTTCCTCTGGCATGATGGATTAAGATTGTGATTTATGTTTGGTAGATAGATCCACCACTCATACAATCTTAAGAGATAGGAAGTATTTTCATAACTTGGTAGAACGTTAGGGGAGTATAACTACAATAACAGATGATAGTATGTTGATAATGGGCTCCGGAAGAGCTTCCATTGTCCTCCCGTGTGTACCGAACTCATAATCGATAATGCCTTATTGTTTCCACAATCTAAGCGTACCCTGCTCAGTTTTAGAGACATTAGGATAAATGAATATCACATTGAAACTGAAATTGAGAACAATAACGAATACCTTTTGATGACTATACTCGAGGTAGCCGTAAACAAGTTATAGAAAAACTTCATTCCTTCTCCCCCGGATTGTACTATTCCTACATCCGGCCGTCTAATTCCCATCTAGCCATGAATATGAAATTTTATGACCCGAACTTCTTTAAATTATGGCATCAGCGGTTAAGTCATCCAGGACAATCTATGATACGTAGGATTCTATCTAATTCAATTAGTCATAATATTTCGAATAATAGAATCCTTCATGTTGATGAATTTATTTGTGATGCACGTTCTAAGGGTAAGTTAATAGTACGCCCGTCGCGCACTAAGGTTGGACTAGAGTCTCCGGTTTTCCTTGAGCAAATTCAAGGAGACATTTGCGGACCGATTCACCCAGCATCAGGACCATTTTGTTATTTCATGGTCCTTATTGATGCCTCCACTAGGTGGACATATGCCTACTTGCTGTCTAGCCGCAATCAAGCTTTTGCGAAGCTCATTGCGAAAACTATAGAGCTTAGAGCTCAATTCCCGGATTATCCAATCAAGTCGATTCGCATGGATAATGCTGCTGAGTTCAGCTCAAAGGCCTTTACAGATTACTGTATGGCCCTGAGAATTAAAGTGGAGCATTCGGTCCCCTACGTCCATACCCAAAATGGTCTTGCTGAGACGCTAATAAAACGTATCAAACTTATCGCGAGACCATTACTTATGAACTCTAAACTACCCACTTCATGTTGGGGGCATGCAGTCCTACATGCATCACACTTAATACAAATCCGTCCAACTGCATATAATGATCATTCCCCCCTATAATTAGTGCGTGTGAAAGAAACCAACATTTCACATCTACGTATTTTCGGATGTGCGGTATATGTTCCAATAACATTACCAAAGCGGACCTCTTTGGGCGCACAAAGGAAACTCGGTATTTACGTTGGATTTGATTCTCCATCCATCGTGAAATACCTCGAGCCTTTGTCCGGGGATCAATTAACGGCCCAGTTCGCTGATTGCACGTTCGATGAAGATTACTTCCCGACATTAGGGGGAGATCCGAATTCAAAATTGAATGAATGCCGGGAGCTTACGTGGAACGTAAGTAATCTTCAGTATCTAGATCCACGCACTAATCAATCTGAACTAGAAGTTCAGAAAATCATTAACATGCAAAATCTAGTAAATAATCTGCCAGATGCGTTCACTGACCATAGAGGTGTAACTAAATCGCATATACATGCAGTAAATGCTCCCCAAAGGGTTGAGGTCCCACGCAAAACGAATACTCATGCCCCCACACGCCAAAAGCGTAAGGAACCCTCAAGAGATAGTAATACACCTAAACGAAAGACTAGCAAAACTGGTCAGTCGAATGTAAAATCTCTAGAAGAGATCCATCTAGATAACTCAAAGTCTCTAGGAGACGAGCGTCCTAGTGGTGAAGCACGTGCACAAAATATTTCATGCACTAGGACTGTGGAACGACCAGACCCAGATACAATGGGAAATGAGGAAGGTTTGGTTGACGTAAACGTCGAAGTCTCTGTGAACTTCACAGATACGGGAGAAACATACAATAGAAATATTACTGTCGTCGACGACACATTTGCAGCATCAATCGCTCTTTCCATTATAAATGATCTAGATCCAGAACCCAAAATAATCACTGAGTGCCGGAAGCGCTCCGATTGGGTTAAATGGAAAGAGGCAATTGATGTAGAGCTCGCATCGCTTAACAAAAGACAAGTATTTGAATCTATCATTCGTACACCCGCGCGCACTATCCCTGTAGAATATAAATGGGTATTTGTACAAAAATGAAATGAGAACAATACTGTAGAGAGGTATAAAGCGAGGCTTGTAGCTCAAGAGTTTTCGCAGAGACCCAGGATTGATTTCGATCAAACCTATTCTCTCGTCATGGACTCAATAACGTTCCGCTACTTGATATTTTTGGCAGTTAAACTGAATCTCCAAATGAGATTAATGGACGTAGTAGTGGCATACTTATACGGATCACTAGATGCCGATATTTATATGAAAATCCCTGATGGATTTGACATTCCTCAGATGAGGGATGGTGAAAAGCGCAGTATGTATAGCATAAAACTACAAAAGTCATTGTATGGCCTGAAGCAATCGGGCCTCATGTAGTACAACCGACTTAGTGAATTCCTTCAGAAGAAGGGATACACATTCGATAAAGCTTTCCCATGCGTATTCACGAAGAAATCGCAAGATGGTTTTTGCATCATATCCGTCTATATTGATGACCTGAACATAATCGGAACATGCAAAGAGATTGAAGAAGCCAGTTCAATCTTGAAAGCCGAATTCGAAATGAAAGTCTTGGGTAAAACCAAGTACTACCTCGGCTTGCAGATCGAGCATCTCCCAGAAGAAATCCTTATTCATCAGTCGACCTACGTAAAGAAGGTATTTGAGAGATTTCACATGGATAAATCTCATCCACTTAGCACCCCTATGGTTGTTCGATCCCTCGAAGTAGATAAGGACACATTTAGACCAAGAGAAGATTCAGAAGAAATTCTGGGGCCAGAAGTTCCTTATCTTAGCGCTGTTGGAGCATTGCTCTATCTCGCAAATTGCACTCGGCCAGACATTGCATTTGCTGTCAATTTGCTTGCGAGATATAGCGCTTCTCCTACAAGTAGACATTGGAATGGTGTTAAGCATGTTCTACGGTACCTCCAAGGGTCTCTAGACCTTGGACTTTTTTATCGTAAGAGCCAAGACAAAACCTTAGTAGGTTATGCGGATGCTGGCTATTTGTCTGATCCCCACAACGTCATATCCCAGACTGGTTACTTTTTTCTTTGTGGTGGTACTGCGATCTCATGGAGATCAGTTAAACAAACCATGGTTACCACATCTTCGAACCACTCAGAGATAATAGCTTTATTTGAAGCCGCACGAGAATGTGTTTGGTTAAGGTCCTTGGTAAAACACATTGTTGACTCGTGTGGTATCGCTAAAGACGATACACCTCCCACCGTTATATTTGAAGACAACGCTGCTTGCATCGCACAAATGAGTAATGGGTACGTCAAGGGAAACCTGACGAAACATATTTCACCTAAGTTTTCTACCCATATGAACTCCAGAAGAGTGGCGTGATTACCATTCAAAAGGTGCAATCTAGTAACAATCTAGCAGATTTGTTTACTAAATCCTTACCTACGTCTAATTTTGAAAAGTACGTTCGTGGTATTGGGATGCAAAGACTTAAAGTGTTGTTGTCTTCAGGGGGAGCGGTAACCCCAAAATAAAACTAGAAGATTTAGATCTAGAAGATCAATAACATTTCTCCCTAACTTATTATTTGGCCGATACATAGCACGTGGGGTTTTTATGACAAGACATTTATGTTATGTCGTAATGTCCAAGGGGGAGTCTTGTAAATCTAGGAGATTTATTATTCCAAATCTAGAAGATTTGATGTGGACATTACTAATGGACCAATAAACCCAATGGGCTTTATATCTTAGACTAGGATTTTATTCTTATAAATAGACTACTGTATTCATAATTGTACGGACTTATACACAAGATCATTAGTGAAAACTCCTGGCTTGGCTCGCCCCCAGACGTAGTCGTTCCCGACGAACTGGGTGAACAAATTCCGTCTTTTATTTTACGCACTTATTTACAACATTATTTTTGCAAAATATGGATAGATGTAAAATTTGTAGAAGGAAATGAAATTTTTCAGAAGAGATATTGTCACCAAGATAGCATATGATTCCAAATAATATTGCCACCAAATATAATATCTTACCTTCAATAATAGATTGTAACACAATTTTATTTTTTTGGATAAAATTCTACCTGCAAAATAGAATTTGAAACTATAAAATATAAATATTGTTTTGTAGGGTAGAATTTTGATTTTTTTTAACAATTTTGATTTTTTTAACCTTTTTTTTCAAAATATCTATATGTAAATTGAATTAAAAAAAAAAAAAAACTAAGAATGACGCAATATTTAATTTAATTATTACTTTATTTTTGTCAAATGTTACCTTTAGATTTGAAATGTGTGATTCTATATGCAGATTTAAACTTTTGCGTTCGATTGTTATTGTATCTTCATACCATGGGGAAAAACTGGGCATGCAAGTATACAACAACTGTAATTTTAAGTAATATTGTGTTATATTAATTTGAGTTTGAATGTGAATTAGTTAATATTTTTCAAATTTTCTACTTATTCATATTTTTTTTATTGTTCATTGAATTATAATTACAATTTTAATATTATATCGAAACTATAAGATATTTAAAAAAAATTAATGTCTATAATTTAAAATAATAATAACTTCTTTTTTTCGGTCCGCGAATTCGAGGGGATATACACTTGTTCTTTATAATAGGGTGGAAATCATGTTGCCCAAGTTAATGCCACTACCCCTTTTATTAATACACTACTCTAAATTTATTTCTAATAACCAGCCACTTGAAAGGACAAATTTACCCTTTTTATTTTCCCGCCATAGTAACACTGGTAAATACACTACTCCCACCTTAGACAGATTCTGCATCGATTTGAATGTCATAGTTCGAAAAACACCATTGAAACTCAAAAACTATATGTAAATCAACTACTAATAACGATCAAGCAGCGTCAGGCGTTCGTCCAAGGCCCTAGGATTCAAATATGGTTACTCTAAGCCCTGAAAATATATATGTATAGTGTAAACATATTTTTTTAAATGTTGAATATGTTAATATTTGTTGTTCTTATGATGTTTTTTAGTCTTAAGAAAAAATATGTTTTTTAGGCATATTGTTGTTGTTTGAGTGTATAAATCGTTTCAGTAGGATGACATTGTTGTTGTTTTAGTGTTGTGAGCCTTTTTTTCGAAATCGCAAACTTTGTGTTCATATTTGATTTTCCTAAAAAAAAACAATTGTTTGGGAAAAATATTCCGAACAAACCCTATTTATTTTGAAAATATTTTCTGAAATGTGTACAAAAGTTCTTATATTCTTCCCAACACACATTTGCCATTTTTTGAAAAAATAAATCAAACACTATAGTTAGTCATTTTTATCCGAAAATTTTCATTTTGTTCGGTTTTTTTTTTCGAACTTTTGACTTAGAAAATTCATTCAAACTTTCGAGTAGTCTGTTTGGCAAAATTTTTCGAATTTTTTTATAAAATTTGAAATTTATTTTCGAACAAGGTTGTTCGAGATTATTAATTCCAATAGCGGTCTTGGAGAAGAAGAAACCGACAAGGGCATTTAGAGAAAATTATGGTAGTGTATTCCTTCAAAGGAGCGTGCCGTGCATTAATCTGGATAGTGTATTAGTTAAATAGGTTAGTTCCATTATCCTGGGCCTTTAAATTTTATTAACTCTGCCCGAAGCCCATTTCCAAAGTATTGGATTGTGGACCCATAAATCACGTGGGCTTTTTAATCTTGGGGCTGACTATATACCCCTCCATACTTATTAGATATACCCACTCAATTTATATATTATTATAATATATTTATTAAATGATTTTAATGCCTTAATTATTCAATTTCATTTTTACATCTTTGATACACCTACCAAGAGTTTCAAGAGTCACCACCATACATGAGAAACTAGGGGAGAGTCGGAGCCGACGTTGCAACACGAGCATTAATTGAAAACCTTCTTGTGGCTCCACCATTTTATCCTTCGTATGGTGGTTGTTGCAACCTTATAAGCTCAATAATAAGTGTGATACTGTTATTTCTGCATTTTGAAAAAAAAATATCCCGACACTGTATTTTCGAACCTGGTTCTTCGAATAATAGTTGAGTTTTCGAAAAAAACTTGTCGAAAAATGACAAAAAATTCGATAAAATATTTTCGAAAAGCTATGTTTCGACAATATTTAGCCGAAATCCTAACCACATTTCGACAAGTTTTTATCGAAATCCTTACCATTTTTCGAAGAACCAGGTTCGAAAATACAATGTCGGGTTTTTTTTTTTTTCAAAATGCGGGAATAACATTAACACACTTATTATTGAGCTTATAAGGTTGCAATAACCACCATACGAAGGATAAAATGGTGGAGCCACCACAAGAAGGTTTTCAATTAATGCTCGTGTTGCAACGTCGGCTCCGACTCTCCCCTAGTTTCTCATGTATGGTGGTGACTCTTGAAATTCTTGGTGGGTGTATCAAATATGTAAAAAAGAAATTGAATAATTAAGACATTAAAATCATTTAATAAATATATTATAACAATATATAAATTGAGTGGGTGTATCTAATAAGTATGGAGGGGTATATAGTCAGTCCCTTTAATCTTTTCGTAATTAGCCCAATAATTTGTACATACATCAGCAAGTTAAATATCTCGGTAACGGTAATGAAATTATTTTGGAGGTCGGTAGAAAGTTTTTGTTGGCCTGACAAGTAACAACTCGAAATTGCCATTAAATTAAATTACTGTGAAAGTCAACGTAACTACATTATGGATTTGAATCAATGCGACACGTACCTACTTATTATTGGTTAATAAATTATATCTGTATGGTCCTGTAATAATTCTTATTTGTTTATTCATGTTTGTCTAACATGCATGATCCAGTTTGACTAAAATTAGGATTTAAATATACGAAGTGTTTGAGAGAGAGTGATAATATTTTTTTTCCTGAAAAAGTATGAATGATTTTACTAAAATAATTTTTTTTTTTCTTTTTAAAACACTAGTATCAGATCCATCCAACTGGTTTTCGTCATTACTGATTCGAGCAGTTAAGAAAATGAAGATAATATATTGTGTAGCTAAATCAAGAAAAAAAAAATGAATAACTAAATCATGTCCAAATTTGGAATATCTTGGTTGGTAGCTTCACCTGAGTCGATCCCATAAGATCACATGGGAGTAGACATGTTTTATAGGTATGACCCATTTTATTTTTCCTTTTAAAAGAAAATTATAAACCAAGATAGTGAGAGTACTCGTATGATATTAATGTTATGTGATTCACTTTTAATTTAAAATTTGTCACTTTTAAAAAGTGATAATATTTTTATTAAAAGTAACCTATCACTTTTCTTAAAAAATATTGTAACACTTTATTATAATACTATCACTTTTTTAATTTTGTGGGGTTCATATTATTAGGCGGTCTCACACAAATTTTTGCAAATAATTGTTATTTTGAGTTAATCTGAGGAGGATTATATTACAATTTTGTCATTGTACTTGTTCTTTGTGTTAATATGCATTAATGATTATGTAAGTATATAAGAGGGTAGAGTAGGCGCATTACATATTCTTCCGCGGATATAAGTAGATAAAATTTCTATTTTGGTCAGTCCAATGTAAGTAGATATAAATTAAAAAGAAATATTTTATTTTATTTTCATTTTTACAAATAATCATTTTATTCATAAATTGACTCAACAATACTCCTAATATATCTATTTTATACATAAATAATCAGATTTTTTTAAACTCGTGTAAAAGATTATTTATTCACTAATATTCGGACAAGTATATATGTATTTTTTTATTTGTACAAAATATTTTTAAACGACAAATAAAATGAGATTGGGAGGAGCATAAACAAAGTGATTACTTAACTTAGGGCGCTAACTCACATAAGACAGATCGAGCAAAAATAACAACTGTGAATTGATTTTAGTATGAGATGTTATTAGAAAAAAAAGTCTCAACAGGCATTATACATTAAATTTTGCAAATAATCAGAGTGTATATACAGAGAGGGTTTTATTGTATAAATGTCAACTACAATCATGACATAATTGTATTCATTTAATTAATATGCAATGTTGTCTCGTCATTCCTTTTATCTGAAATCAACACCTCTCACTTTCGGCTTAAAAAGAAAAGGGGAATGAATAATGGAGTACAATAATGTTAAGCACATGAACATTAATTATAGTTGAGTTGAGACCATTTCAACATTCAACCATACGCGGAAATACATAGTGGCATGCTTCACAATCAACAAATTTGTTTATTTCCGCTAATCAAACAACACAATTTTAGATAAACCTTTTTTTTTCCCTTACAAGTCCCATTCACATTTGGTGCACGGATCCTTAGTTGGTGCACTTATCACATTTCAGTTATATTAATTTGCACGTTTTATTTCACGTTTTTAGTTAAATTTAACTTGCACGTTTCAATTAAATTAGTTTGCATGTTTCACCCCTATACTGTGCAACTACACAGAAGACTAACTTAAAAAAAAATTGATTGAACTCGTTCGTTCCACCTGATTTGTCCAATATAGTTTATGAATAGTCTTAGATGGTTAATGTTGTAATTATTGTATATTATACATTTTGTTTTTCTAGGTGTGAAAAAACAATTCTTTGTTGTCGGATTAAAAAAAAGTTTATGAATTATTATAGAAAATAATGTTTCTCCAAGGCGTATTATCACACCGTGATTATATGACCTTGGTTGGTATGAGGTAATAGACTTAGAATGCAATTAATATTTCTTAATTCACTTCATATCTCATGTTTGATATGTTTTATTTTATGGAACAATCACACCCAAAAATAAAGAATTATGATTCCTCTCACGTATTCTATTATGTTGTGTTATTTTATATGCATCAATTATTATTAAATCTAGATTTTTTTAATTTTCCAATTCCTTTATTTTCTAACTGTGAAAATTTTAAAATAGTTGAACAATGTATAAAGACATAAAGTAAATTTGGTTTTAAATGAACAGAACCAAACGGATTAACTAAACCGATTCCGTTCAATTTGTTTTTCAACATATCAAGCTTTACAATTTTAACGAATTTAAACTTAAAATGAAGTAATTTTGGTTCTAAAAGGAGTAATATAAGATAAGAATTTGTACGTAGTGCGTTATTTTGAATTTGTCCAACTAATATTATTTAATAAAAACAATTAATATTGTTTAAGAATTTACTTAAACCGCAAAGTACACCAGAAATTTACTGTGGCAATTTACCTACATTGGCATTTACTCAAATTACCAAACAAATGTATTTTATTTGACAAAAATCTGTATGAGAACGTCTCATGGCATTAGACAATACGAATTAACACACACCTCTACCAAAGTGTTAATGAATCAATGTCTTAGTCATACTCATTCTCATTGTCTCGTACCATGAGGCAAACTCATACAATATCTACTCATTTTATTTTGACAAATATTGAACAAATTCTGAAATTTGTCTAAATTAAAAAACTTGTTCGAACTGTCAAAGGAACTCGATGACTTCAAAAAAAATGAAGTTTGTTTTGTAAATTTAGACAAATCTATTGACTTATTTGATTAATTTATTAAACTTACCAAATTCGTTGTTAATTTATCATAATTATAAAATTTAATTAATAATTTGAACAAATCTATGTCCACTAATTTAAATTTCACTTCTCTTTAGTTCGATTTGACGGATTGTGCCCTTTTAATCGACTAATTACACATGGCATAACATAGGCATTAGGTACAAAGGGCTATCACATCAACGTGATAAAACTATTTTTCCTTTAATAATACATTATAATAAAACTACGAGTCACCTTTTTTTGTTAAATTTCATCAATTGATTACAAAGAAACTATAAACATGTTTTTTTTTTTTTTATGGACAGGAACTATAAACATGGTTAGTGGATAAGATGCTTAAAATTTTACATTACACCAAATATGAATGTAAAAATAGGATTGTTATTTATTTATAAGAATCACTCTTTATATAGAGTTTATTAGCACCCGGATTTGTGATTAGAATATTCTTTTGTTTCAATATTCTGAGTAACTGTAACCAAGAAAATTAAATAATAAAGAGATGGAAATAATTAATGGAGGAGTTTACAAGAAGTCAGAAATTTGAATAAAGAATTGTCAAAAGATACAAGAAGACTTGCCTATAAATATGAACCTAAATTTGTACAAGTATTTGCACAGGTTAATACCTTCACCAGAACAACAAAAACTAAACTGGTGAGTTTATGTGTCTTTCTGTCTCTCCCCAAATTTCTGACTCGATAAACAGCAAATATATGTGTATCTATATGTATATGTATATGTATATATCCAGATTATGTACATGGATTTGAGGATGTGTTATTCATTTTCATGTGGATTTTGTTAATTAGCCTTTTCTTTCTGTTTAGATGATGTTTTATTTTTGGTTGGTTAATAACGTGATAAATCTTGAAGTTATTAATTGACAGTGAAAAATATGGTGGTTTTTTTACGTTCTGTGTTTTTCTATGTTTCTGGGTCCGACTTTAAAAAGTAGAAACATATGACTTTCTCATTGGTTGTTACATATTTATTCCTTAATTATTTCTTTTGCAAAGTCTGTTCACACTTAGAATTGATGAACTTTCAAGGTTTAATTAATCCAAGGTTTGGGCTTTTTTTTTATTTATTGTGATGATAAATATTGGATCACTATCTCTCATATATAATTATAAGTGGAACTTGTTTGAAGGGATCTAAGAGAAAGAGGTTCAATCTTTTGTTGCTTGAAATTTATGATTTATGTGCAGTTTTGCATTTACAAGAAGTTGGTTTGAGCATGCGTTCAATAAGTAGCTGCTTTCGGTTGTCGAAAACTAAAAGTGGGCCCGTGTTCGAGGGGCACGCGGTTCTTGCTTCGGAGACAGCTTGTGAGTCGCAGCAATCAGCATTGATGAATCACAAGTATTAATATTATATTGACTTCATTTTTGGTTCTCAATGTGTATATTTTGAAACTTTACAGTTAACGTGAATGAAATAGAGGCTCTATATGTTCTGTTCGAGCAACTGAGCAGTTCGATTACGCATGATGGTCAGATTCGCAAGGTAGTTTTCGTCATCCTTCTTTACACACCAAGTTTTTGGTAGTTATGTGGCGTTTTTTTTGGTTTTAGGAAGAATTCTTGCTTGCACTTTTTAACTGCAGCAGCAAGAAGAATCTCCTAGCAGAAAGGGTATTTAAATTCTCCTCTTATCCAATTTCTTTTGTTGATAATCTAAAAGCACATTGTGACATAGTTTATGTTCACAGTTGTTTGAGCTATTTGATCACAACCATGACGGGGTGATCGAATTTGAAGCGTTCGTTCGCTCCTTGAGCGTCTTCCATCCGGACGCTCCAGTCCAAGATAAAATAGCATGTAAGATATATATAATATAACAAATGATTTGGCTTAAGATTTTGTTAAAATACTTACATAAGAATGATTTTGTTTTATTTTAATTTATTGCAGTTGCATTCAAATTGTATGACCTCAGGCAAATCGGGTTCATAGAAAGACAAGAGGTGAATACATGTTGTAAAATCCTTTCTTTAAATGTTGATTATTACCTAACTCTGAATACCTTTTGATCATTTTAGTTGAAGGCAATGGTATTAGCTACTCTTAGTGAATCAGAGTTATCCCTTTCTGATGATGATGTTGAAACAATTGTTGACAAGGTAATAGTGTGTGGTACAAATGGAGTTATTTAGTGAAACTAGTAATACTAATAGCATTCTGCCCTCGTTAACATATGGCTTACAGACATTCCAGGAAGCAGATTTAAAAGGAGATGGCAAAATAGATCCAGATGAGTGGAAGGAATTGGTAGCCAAGTATCCTTCTCTTATAAAGAACATCACGCTTCCACATTTACGGTTAGTCCAGCTTCTACGAGTCCAGAACATCACTATCAATATGTTGTAATCAAACAAAAGTTTATCATTTTCCAGGGAAATAACTCTAGCATTTCCACACTTTGTAATGGAGTCCGAAGTTCTTGATTCAGAACTCGTCTGCTGAACCCACAAACGGATTGGAAGAAGCAATTCTCAGCACAGATAAATACAATACTATTTCTTGAATCAATTCTACAATGATATTGTATTATTAAAAATGTCTGGAAAACACCAGGCTTTTGCAGAGTTAGGGCGTCATTTAATATTTAAACATAGTTGAAATAATGTAATGTAAATTTTGTTTTCAAAGAACGGAAACACTTGTTAACTAAAAGCGATTCGGTTCAACTTATTGTTGCTTGATGCCTCGTTTTACAATTTTTCCAAATTTGAACTTATGTTGGAGAAATTTGAAGGTTTAATTTTATGTAAATACACTGCATATAAACTTTATATCACTCTAATCACTACTTTCAGTGCAGTTTTAGGACCAAGTTTGTATACAATATTATACAAGCTAATGGTTGGGATTGAGAAACAACTATAGGATTGACAACTTTAGAGATCAACTTATAAACGTTGTATGATTAACACTTGAGTGCACCAATTGCACCATATACATAATGCGTAATTAATAACCATTAGTTCATTAAATTTATGTCAATTTTTTTTTTTTTGACGTCCATCTAACGTGTGTTTACCCTAAAAATGACAATAATTATCTCATATCCACCCTCTATTTTATTCATATGGATTCCAAAATTCCCTTATTTTATCTACTTAATTAAATTTTTTTTTTTTAAATATGTGCCCAAGTAATTAACTTTGGTGGAAGGAGAAAGTAAAATTCAATAAAAACAATTAATACCAATTGATATTGTTCAATAAAAAACATCTAATTTACTGGAATAAAATACTCCCTTCATCCAATAAAATTATACTTATTTTTTTCTGCACTGTTTTTAAGAAAGTGATTATATATTTCTTTTAAAGTAAAGAGAAATGTAATTTGTAAATTGATAGTGTAAAATATTATATTTTTAAAAAATATGAATAATTTTATTGGACAGACCAGACTAATTTTAGTGGTTGAAGAAAGTAATACTATTAAATGATAACAATTAATAAAGTTAAAAAAAAAAAAATACATACTTAGTGTACAGTGTAACCAATGTACACTAGAATTTTCCACATTCAACAACTCACAACATCAACCACGTACCGGAAATTTCGAAAGAAAATGCGACCCATAACACGTGGACTTGAAATTTTGAATGGATGCATAATTTTGATTTATGAGAGCTTTCCTCACATATTCACCCCTGACCGTTGATAATTTTAATCAATTAATTAAGGGTATGCTCGTGTGAATCACCGTTATAATTAGGGATGTAATCAAACCACGTCATTGGCAAGCTATTCGGATCTCGGCTCGAAAAATATTCGTTCGAATTCGTTTGTTAAGTTTCACAAGCCGAGCTCGAGCCCGATTTTGAGCTCGAGTCTGATGGTATTCGACTCGAAAGCTCGCGAACAGGCTCGTTTAATTATTTTTTTTTATATAAATATTTAAAATAATATCCATAAGCATGTAACATAGTATTATCATGTGTTACTTGGGATAAATTTATTTTAAACCATTAATTGTCTTTGTTTAGCTTCCGAATTAGTTGTTGGTCTTTGCTTGGATGATGCTTTTATTATCATGGACAAATGTTTTTAATTAGATATAGTTTAGATGTGTTATTTTTGTATAATTTTTAAAATTTTAATTAGCTTTTCGAGCCGATTTATTCAAGCTTGAGCTCGATTTATGCTTGATTAATTTGAAAACGAGCTTTTCTCGAGCCGAGCTTGAGCTCTTCGCGAGCTTAAAAATTTATACACGAGTCGAGCTCAAGGTCGAGCTTAAAAAAATTCAAACGAGCCGAGCTCGAACTTGACAGTATTCGGCTCGACTCGTTTACATCCCTAATTATAGTATAAAATTAATATTATTAATGTATTTATTTATACTATTATATGTATTCATTAATACAATATTATTTTACGTTATAAAATGTTATGATCAACATCGGGGAATGCATACAATAGTATAAATTTCATGGTATGAAATCGGGTTTATCCTAAATTTTATGATTAATTAATTAATTACAAAGAAACAATAATGTGGGAAGAAGAGAAGTATACATATGGTCGGTGGATGGGATATTCAAAATTTTACGTTTCACTGTGATTTTGTAAAAATTTTACGTTACCCTATTGGGTATATTCTTTTTTCTTCTTTCAATATCCCACGTTGTAACTGCAAGCAACAAATTTTAATGATAAAGTATTTAAAAAATTCAATGGAGGAATATACAAGAAGTCAGAACAGAAATATGAATAAAGAACGCAAATAAACCTTAAAGATTCAAGAAGACTTCCCTATACATAGACGAGACCCAAAATTTGTACAAGTACTGCACAGGTTAATACCTTCACCAGAACAAGAAAAAATAAAGTGGTGAGTTTATGTCTCTTTCTCTCTTGTGTTTTCCCCAATTTCCGACCACCATACACAGTAATCAGATGTATATGTATGTATTTTATGATATTTCTGTGTATATCCAGATCATCTACATGGATTTGAGGATGGCTAAAAAAAATTCATTTTTTTGTGGTGGGTTCTTTCTTTTTTAGTTTACGAGCCTTTTCTTTCGGTTAGATTGATGATTTGATTATTTATGTAATTTTTGCGATAGGTTATGAAGTTATTAATCAATAGTGAAAAGTATGGTGACCTTTTTTGACGTTCTGTTTTTCAATGAATCTGGGTCCAACTTCAATAGTAAAAACATATGACTTGTTCCCATTAGCTTTTCTTTCTCTCTTTTGATTTTTTTTCCTTTAAAGTTGTTCACACTTTTTGCACTTATTGGTGTTTCAAGAATTGATTGATGGACTTTTGTTTTTGTTTTTTTTTTAAGTATTGATGAACTTTCAAGGTTTAGTTAATTCAAGATTTGGGTCAACTGTATTACATCAATTTAGATAATGGAATTTCCACAAATGACTAACTTTTGATTGAATGAAAGAAGAGATTCACACCATCTATTTTGTTTGAGATTTGAGTTTGCTCATTAAATCTTTTTGTTGATTCTTGCAGTAGAGTCCTGTTCATAGCATTTCCAAGTTCTTAATTAGATCATGAGGTCAATAGTTAACTGCTTTTGCTTGTCTAAAGCTAAAAGTGGGCCCGACAGCCACACGGTTCTTGCTTCCGACACAGCTTGTGAGTTTTGATATTTCCATAGCCACATTTTGATTTATTTCATCTTGTCTGAAAACTTGTATTGAGGAATCACGAGTAGTGATATTGACCAGTTTCAATGGATTACAAACTGTTCAAATTGGAGTTCAATTTTCACTCAGTATGCTTCTCTTACGATAGGTTTATTCCATCTCTCCGAAATTTGAAACTGGGCTTTGGTTGCAGTTAATGTGAACGAAATAGAGGCTCTATACGTTTTGTTCGAGCAACTAAGCAGTTCGATTATTGATGATGGTCGAATTCATAAGGAAGAATTCTTGCTTGCACTTTTCAACTGCAGCAGCAAGAAGAATCTCCTAGCAGAAAGGGTATGTATATTCTGCCTGCAAGATCCTCAATTTTTTTTTTTTTTTTTTTTATAATCTAACAACACATTTTCATCGCTTGCACAGTTGTTTGAGCTATTTGATCTAAAGCGTAACGGGGTAATCGAATTTGGAGAGTTTGTTCGCTCCTTGAGCGTCTTCCATCCGAATGCTCCGGAGGAAAATAAAGTTGCATGTAAGATACTATGATTTGCTTTGAGATATTGTTAAAATACTTGCATAACAATAGGATTTTAATTATTGCAGTTGCATTCAAGTTGTATGACCTCAGGCAAACTGGGTTTATAGAACGAGAAGAGGTGAATAAATTTGCAAACATGTTATCAAATCAGCTTACTCCTTTTTTATTTATTTATAAGATGTATATATTTTTCACTTAATTCTGGATAATGTTCAATATATCTTTTGATTATTTTAGTTGAAGGCAATGGTATTAGCTACTCTGAGTGAATCAGAATTATCCCTTTCAGATGATGATGTTGAGGCAATTGTTGACAAGGTAGTAAAATCCACTCTCTCTCTCTTTCTCTCTCTCAAAACTACTAGTTAACATATGCTACTTTTATTGTTACAGGCATTCAAGGAAGCAGATTTAAATGGAGATGGAAAAATAGATCCAAATGAGTGGAAGGAATTGGTGGCAAAGTATCCTTCTCTCATAAAGAACATCACTCTTCCACATTTAAGGTTAGTCGAGCATCTACAACCCCCCTGCTCACTATCTCCTATATAGACACTATCAATATGTTGTATTCAAACACAAGTTTATCATATTTCAGGGAGATAACTCTTGCGTTCCCACACTTCGTAATGGAGACTGAAGTTCTTGATTCAGAACTCATCTGTTGAACCCACAAACACAATGGCCAAAGCAATTCTCCGAGATTTTCACGTACAACAGTAGAGCACAGATAAATACAAATCTTTTTTACAATGATACTCTATTTTCAATGTCTGAAAAACACCAGGCTTTTGTAGAGTTAGGGTATCACTAGTGTGGAGTGTTGCTATATGTGATTCCTACAACAAATGTGTAACATGATTCAGTCAATCGTTGTAACACGAATCTATACTGCAATGCTTGATATTTACAGCATAATCTGCTATAAAATTTCATCTATGGTGATCTCTACTCAAAATTCTGGGTATCATTACTGTGTTGAGTTATCATCTCTTGCAAATTCATGGGGTAGCACATATTTGAATGCAGATTAGACCAAACGTTTTCTGCGAGGATCTCATTCACAGCATCAGTAGGATGAAACTGATCCCACCAAATATGATTAGAGGCATCCTTACAAGCCATTTCAGATGAAATGCACACTATCCAACCCCGATATTTCCCAAACCCACAGCATGCATCTGTCGTCACATTAAACCCTGAAAACGGGACGACAAATCAACATAAAAACACCTGTGATGAAAAATTTAAGATTCAAGATTCTCACCATGGCGCTGATGATTCTTTATAATGTCCATTGAGCCTTCAAATGCATCACAAAACACTATGTTGGCTTCATTGAGCTCCTGGTTGAGTTGTTCAACCATGAATCTCATAGCAAAGTTGAACTCCATTATCATGTCGTTTATCGTGTCTACACACTCCCCGTTCTTGCTCTCGTACAGCCATAAGTAATAAGGAGCGCATCCCAGAGGAGCCAGGCCCATTACAATCACATTTCTTACATTAGCGTAGTACAGATTCTGCAAGATAGATCTTTCAAAACAAGTTCAAATTAGCATAGGCAAGTTAAACTGAGGATAAAGATTCATCACCTGAATCTCCTGCTTCAATGTCTGTGCTAGGAACTGGTTGAAACTCCAGGGGAGATACAGAGATTGAACATTAGATACATTGCGGAGATAGTAGTGTATGTAGTCATTGCTCCCGATTGAAATGTAGAATATAGAGTTGGAAATAAGATCATATGCTGCATTCTCTCCCATACTGAGGATAAACTGCTGAAATGTGTCCAATACCTGCTGGATTTGCTGAGTGAGAGAGATGTGTTGCCCCTGTGAAAGCGGAAACACACCAAAAATGGACTAAATTAGCACAAAGTATCAAGAATGACTTGAAGGCTGATGCTGAAATTTGGTACATTCTTTACCAGTTCAGAGCCACTAGAAAAGATAATGCCAGCACCAGCAGAAGCATAGTTGACTCCTTGCATCATATCCTCGATAGACCCCGTTTGCCCCAGATAGCTCGGCACAAATGGCAGCCCAAGCCGCAATGCTGTTCATACCCAAAACTTGTGGAGTTTTCAGAAAAGTGTAAAATCAAGAATTTTATCACCTAAAACATCAGGGCTCAAAATAATTCTCACTTAGAGTAGATTATATAGCTTCAAAACACTCAGTCGGCAGGATTAGCAAACTGAAGAACAATTAAGCTAAACCCTAATTTTACCATTCATAAACCCCCAACAGAAAGTTCAAGTGTTATCCATGAATCACCACAACTGAAAAAATACCCTTACTTGGAGAATGATCCAGGTGAGCAAGCAAACAAAAATTAAGTCTAAAGCTAAATTTCACATTCACAAAAGCCCTAAAACGAAAATGGGGGAAATGAAAGGGAAAATTACCAATGTAATCAACAGGGACTCTTCCATTGGAAAAGCGGCCAGTGGGTCGATGTGTATCGAAATCTCTGCCATAGGGAGGCCTGTCGGCGC
This sequence comes from Ballota nigra, assembly GCA_947034835.1. Lineage (NCBI taxonomy): Eukaryota > Viridiplantae > Streptophyta > Magnoliopsida > Lamiales > Lamiaceae > Ballota > Ballota nigra. Next base: position 123,090,178 of record OX344720.1, on the reverse strand, counting down.
GCGCAAAGGTTCCCAGAAAATTATTGGTGCCGCTATCGACGGAAGAATCTCCAATTACGAACAAGGCGGGAACCAGAGAAGAAGAATTAGGGGATTGAGGAGATGGAAAAATTGGTGCCTCAGCTGGTGGGTTATAGATGAGATCGGGAAAGAGTTGATTGGTGATTTCTTGAGGGTATTCAAGGGGCGTAGCTGGATCAAGAAACAAGATTGTGAGGAGAAGTAAGAGGGTTTGGATTGTAGAGAAACCCATGAGTGTGTGAGAGAGAGATAGAGATAGAGATAGAGATAGAGATAGAGGGGAGGAGCACTGTACTGGCGGGCTATTTGAGACGCTTGAATTAAGGGTGGAATTCCAGAATTGCCCTCCTCAAATGAGGTGTGGTGTGGAGCCGGAGGTCGTTTTTCAATTTTTGTTTGTTGATACTTGATAGCCGTTGAAATGAGGATTTTGCAAGGGAGAAAAGGGGAAATATCCACTCTTAGCAAAAAAGTTTTTTTTTTTTTTTTTTACCTACTTTATATGAAAATATACATGTATCCTGATATATATATAGTTACTATTTAGCACTACAAATCATCACCTAAAATTACTTATAGCTACAACAAAAAAAGATGTTACTTATAACTACAAAAATTATGAATTCGTGCACACCCATGCATAAATATTTGTAGTTGTGAGTCATACTTTTTTTTCCATAGTAATTGAATGTACTAATGATGCATACTTTGATAGCTAAAGGTAATTAATTCTAAAAAAAATTGATCCACATACTTAACCAACTCCACCCGATTAATGACCAGTCATCTCAGCAAATATTTGGAACATTTACAATCGAATTTGGAATGATTGTGACCAAATTGGGATGATCGATCGTAATCGTTCTGCCACAATAAAATTGGAATGACGCGTCGTTTTGTTTTCTAGTTCAATTTGACTTAGTTGATTAAAATTGTGAACTCATTTAAAAAAAATGAATTATTTAATAAATCATACTCCCTTCATTCCGGAACTACTTTTCTAGTAGAGAATGACACATTTTTTAAGAAGAAGAAAAAAAGTATGTAAATGTGAAGTTGAATAACATAATAATACATTTTTACTTTATTGAATTTTGTGAGAGATAGTTATTTCTTTTTAGGAGTGTGAACGTAGTTGTGTGATATCCAAATAAATTTAGGGTCGGTTTGGTAGCCCACATGTGAAAAGAACCCAGATGGGCCGTAAGTAAACGGTTGACAAATGCGGCTCATTAAAGGTTAAATTCTGGTGTTTGATACCCACGATTGGAAACAGATGCGCCCATTTGGTAGAGCCGAAAACATCCATTAAAGCAGATTTAAAATTCAATTCTTGTGTTTGATGGTCAAAAATCAAACTTTCAAAAAAAAAAATTTGGGACAATTATACCCAAAAACCTGACCGTGTATATAATATAACCCCTCATTTTCACTTTTTCGTTCAACCTAGGGTTTCAGATCCCATTGGCGATATCCACCCACCAGACTTCAGCGACGGAGAAGGAGAGATCAGTTTGTTTTGGTGCAGCTTCGGATATTGTTTCCGTTTATTTTTCCAACCGCCCTTGTTCTTGCTTGATGATTTTTTGTTTTTAACCATTGATGATCATATTCTATTTTATCGATGTATTGTCGTAGAAAGCGAAAATGGAGAGTGGAGGTAGCAGTAGTTCTGGGTTGAAGAACAAGGGGAAAAAATCGATCGATGCCGAAGGGCTTGGACTCCGGTTGAAGAAGCTGTCCTGGCCGACTTAATGAAGGAACTTGTGACTAGTGGATGGAGGTCGGAGAATGAGTTTAAGCCTGGCTACCTTTTGAAGTTGCAGGCCGGAATGCAAGCTCGACTTCCCAGTACGGACGTCCTTGCGAATCCACACATTAATTCAAGGTTGACGATTTGGAAAAAAACTCATGGATCTCTCCTCACAATGTTTGCCAACAACTCTGGAATGGGCTTCAACCCCGACACTGGTCTAATTGATTGCCATGATGACCAATGGAAACTCATCGTCAAGGTATTTTTATTGTAATATTTGAGTATTTTCCAGTGTTTTATATGAGAATGATTCTGGTATGTTTTGTCTATAATTTTTATGCTTTATATGCTTTTTGTTATACTCATATGACATATACTTATGGATTGATGATCTTTCTTGTTTGTGATCTTTTTGGCATTGAGGTCTATGTTATTTGTGTCATTTATAGGTTATGGTTTGTATGGATAGTTTTTACGATTTGCACTTCTTCTCATATGACATATTTCTGTTGAAAATTACACATGAAGAAAATTGCAGCAATAATTATGTTGGTAACAGCATTGGGTATTATGTTGACCTTATATGAATAACTTTGTGTACTAACATTAAGGGCCACATTGAAGTTTATTCTTTGAGTTGTAGGCGGTTTAGATTGAATGGATTTATTCTTTGTTCACGATGTTAACTCACAACTGGTGTGTGAGATGTTGGGAAAAATAGGGGTGCCCGGAATCTATTCGGGATGAAATTTAAATACGCATTTAAATTCAATTATTACTAGCATGAATTAATCCTAATTAATTCAAATAATAATTCCAACAACAAATTTAACATCATGCATAATTCACATAAAATCTATGGCGGAATAAACAAGAATTTATGTGACTTACGTACCTCTTGTAGAATTGACCTTTGAATAAACGGGACAATCACGATCACGCTTTATCAACCCAAAAACCTTCTCAAGTATTTCCCTTTCGCCTTACTTGATCACCGGTGGGAGATGCTTTCAAGTAATTTAAATAACTAAGGAAAAAGAAAAATATATATGCTCTTGATTTTTCCAACACATGGAATTATGTACTTGGGGATGAAATAATTATCCCCTATTTATAAGTATAGGTGGCCGAAAATTATGAGTATTTGGGCCTTGGAGAAAATCTTTTCTTAGACTCTAAGAAATCTTGAATATATCCCATATATTCTTTTCTCCAAAATAAAATATTCCACAAAAATCTCACCCTTCTTATAAAACTTGTAATTCTAAAAAATCTTAGGAAAAGAATCCAAGATTTGGATCTTCTTGAATATATGAGATAATTTTGTATTCCAAGAATAATTATCTTTCATAATATCTTTCCAAGAAAATCAACAAAATCTTTTCTCTCCTAATATTGCAATTTTAAAAAATTCTAGGAAAAAATCAGCATATTATTTTCTTTTATTTTAATCACCTTATCATTATTGGGCTACTTGAGGGGCCTTTAAGGAGAATTAAGATTGGACCTCCTAATGGGCTTCTGATTTTCAATATTGAGCCCCAATATAATTCAATCCATTAATATTAATTATTACCACTAATAAATTAATATTGCACTATCCATCTTAATTCATATAAAGATAATATGGGCTCCTGGTTATTATTTCCCGCGTTTAAGATTATCAAGTCCATTAATTAATTAAGCTTCTTAATAGCTCTAAATTAATTAATATATTTCACCTTGGAGTAAAGTCAGCTCAACATTATTATCCGTACCGAAGAAACTAATTCTTCACTTGCAAGATTTGGTACGATAAAACTTCTGAGCCCACCAAGGGGACTAATCACACGGGTCATACTCGCACGCGTTTCTCTGTATTAAATCTTAGCAACCGTCGTATGATCAATATTACTGCCCAAAGCACAAGGTTCGAAGTCACAATGATTCTCACCCAACATGAATCAAAGCAGTAACCATTAAGCACACACGGTTCTATTTAAGTGACGGAGATTAAGAAATCAACAACCACTGAGGTCTAATTCTTCACATTTCAGAACAGAAGAATTTATCCTCGTTGTAGGTCCTCTTCAACACATACTAAATGTGCTAGTGCAATCTCTTAGTCAAGACAAACCAATCTGAGACTTACACATCGACCTTTCACGGCGGATTGTTCAATTCCACCTAGGTCGTGAAAATGTACGTTTAGTTACAAGGAAATTGTTAATGTGATCTTCCGTGATCGGGTATCACCACATTAACTACAATGTAACATGTACCATATATTGAACGATTTGCAATAGATATTCAACATTCAATCATAACTAAAGCAAATGTGATAAAAAAAATTATTCTCATAAACAAGTGTTTGATACACGAGTTATACAAAGTAAAAGCATACTTTCACGTATAACTCCAACATGCGAATGGTGGATTGTAGTTGTGGAGTTCAAATAGAATGATATTGTATGGTCGTCTTTTTTTAGTTTGGACTTTAGTGATCTATTTGTTCTTGTTTACAAGTATTCACCAACTCATATCGATTTTTCTTTCATTGAAAAAGGCTGATCCAAATGCACTCCATATGCGTTACAAAGCTTGGACATTGTACCAAGATTGGAATGAGATATTTGGAGTGGATAAGGCCAATGGTGGTAATGCCGAAGATGTAAAGGATCCGACGAACGTACTAGGAAGTGAAGACACTTCTCTAGGTGGCGAAAATTACCCAAATCCCTCTACAGTAGAATGTGAAGAAGGCCCGATGGACATGGATGTTGAGAGTGAGGCACCCCGAGTGAATACGCCAACTGGAAGCAAGAATGTTGGTAAGAAGAGGATGAACCAAGTTGTGTCCCCGACTGATAAACTGTGTGATGTGTTAGTGCAGATGAACAACTCCTCCGATCAATGCATGACAACCTTATCCAAGCAATTGGATATGATGCAAGCTTAGGCAATACTCGGAAGGAGTTGTCCGCTGTGATTGATGCAATTCCTGAAATTAGCGATGACGACAAAGTTGATGTTGGTCATATTCTTGCAGAGAATCCTGAATGCTTGGAGATGTTCATGGGAATGAAAAATGACCGCAGGGCAAAATACATATGTCGTCTACTTAGTGACAATTTGAAAGTGTAGGAGATATCTCTATGTGGGTTTTTGAACTTAACTAATTTATGTGTCAGTATTATGAACACTAATTTTGTCTAAATGCATCCTCCAACTTCATGGTGTATTTGGTGACTTTAACTATTCTGTAGAAGTAATGACTACTTTTGTGTATTAGTATCCCCACTATGGCATTTTCATTGTTATTTGTAATTGGGGCTACATGTTAAAAATTGTGTGTCTGCTATGAATTAGTAACTATGGGTCTGCTATGAATTAGTATCTATGGGTATGATTTTGGTATGTTTTGTATATAATTTTTTCATTGAAATATTATTTAGACTTGTTAAACTACATGTTGTGGGCTAAATATTGAATACATGGAAACTACATATGAATACTATGAAATAATAATTACATGTCTAATACTTGTTCTAATTCGGCTATTGAATCATCTAGTGTATGAAACATATGAAATTGGAATAATCTCTGTAAGATGAATTAATTGTATTTTGGATTTTAATATTACATTTTGGATGATCTTAAATTTTATGTGGTTACGTTTTCTAGGATATTAATACCAGTTTGGTATTCATTCCACAAAGACATGGATAGTGCATCCTTCATATTAGTCCATTCTACAGAAGTCTCAACACCGTCATGTATTCAACATTTTCACCATTAAGATATGCCTGTTGATTGGGCTCCTCATCCCACTGCCTCTCGAGAGGATCAACTGGCATCATAGAACGTATGTAATTATGGAGTAATAAGCAAGCCATTATAAGTCGTACTTGCGTTTTGACCGGGTAATATGCAGCACTTCTAAGGATTCCCCAACGCATCTTCAATATCGGGGCTCGTGTACGTTGCATATTGAAATGCTCTTAATAATTTATTGGTCTTTGAGATGATGGATCCCACTCTTTGAGGTGATATCGGTGGCCTCTATACGGGACAAGAAACCCCTCACTATTTGCATAACCATTGTCACAAAGGTAGTAGTACCCTAGAAAATCAAGATAGGTTTATTGACTTATTTCTAAAAAAAATTATTAATGAAACATTCGTGGGTTTAATATGACATTATATAAATAAAATATTTACCTTTAGGGACCTTTAGTCCATGTGGTCTTATAACAGCATCGCAAAGGACACAACAATCCGCCGCCGACCCTTCCCACTAGGGGTGGGAATATGCCAGACTACCCGACAGGGGTCTACGGCTCGGCCTACCTAAAGCCTAGCTCGGCTTGGCTCGTTTAACAAATGAGTCAGACTCAGGCTTTTTTAGAAGCCTATTTATTTAATTAGGCCAGACTTGAACTTTTCTGTAAGCCTTTTAAGCCCAACAGGCCGGCCTATTTAACTATACTAATATATATATATATATATGTGTGCATATATAATATAATATAATGTAATATATAATAATACAATATAATATTATATAATAAATATTTAATATATATATATATATATGTAAAAATATTGCTAAATATTATTTGAATATTTTGTTTTGCTATTATTTGATAATCCTTTGGTAAATTATTTTTATTCTTCATTTTAAGATTTAAAGAGTTAATTATTATGATTTAACAATAATATAATTATTGAATATAATTTTGTAAACATAATTAAAAAGGCCCCCAAAAGGCTTTTAGGTCAGGCCTATTTATTAAAAAGGTCAGGTCAAGGCTCTGAAAAAAGTCTATGACAGATAACAGGCCAGACTTAGGCCAAAAGATTAAATAGCAGGCCCATGCCGTCCAACGAGAAGCCTAGCTCGGCTCGGCCTATTTCCACCCCTACTTCCCACCCTGGAAGTACATAAATAAATCTCATTTGTTGATTGCATATGCCTAAAATATTGGTGGATATATGTCATTTCTGTGTTCTAAAGCGTCAGGAATGGTCCGATAGCTTTTATTTCAGGGGTATTTCTCGGTTACCAAACGAGGCCTTAGTGTAAAACTAATTGTGGGACAAAGAGAATATAAAATTTTCATGTCATTTTAAAATCACAAGAAGATTTCATGCAATGTTTTTAAATTACAAGAGAGTTTCGTGCAATGAGCCCATCACACTTTCATATCAGAATTAATGAAAAAAAAAAGGATGATTTTTTTTAAAGTGGTTACTTTACTTTTTGCTTAATTGCAATTTAAATCACAATATTTTTCAAAATTGTATTTTAAGCAGAACTTTTGAATTTTGTTAAAAAAAAAAGAGCTTCAATTCATCATTTTATGACAATTAAGACTTACAAACAGATTTGCCTTTTATCCGTCGCTGATGTGGCGTTTATGTAACATTGACCCACAAATTTTTTTAGATTAGGTGGCAAAAAAATTTAAAATTTAATTGCAATTTACACCACAATTTTATTTTTCCAAAATTGCATTTTAAGCTAAACTTTTGAGTTTTATTAAAAAAAAGTTCCAATATAATTTTTTTTTCAATTAAGACTCACATAAAGATTTGCTAAAGGTATGTCGTTGACATGACATGTACATGGCAATGGTCAACAAAAAAAACTAAAATATTATGGCAAAAAACTTTAAATACATGACAAAATTTAAAAATAATCCTCAAATTCCAAAAAATTTCCTAAAACCCTACATCCCAATTTCATGGTAAAACAAATTATTAAAATTGTTTAACAATAAAATGTGGTGTTTATTTTATTTGGATTCATTTATGTTCTTATTAATGCAATAATTTTGTATTTTGATCTCGTCTTTTCTTTACTTATTTCCTTTATATGTAAATTCATTAATTAATATTCTTATTAATGCAAGGATTTGGAATTTAAAAATTTCTTGCCACATAATTTAAGTTTTGATAAAGTATATGGTGATAATGGTTCATACATGAATCATTAAAGAATATTAGTTGTTTTTGCTAAAAAAATATTATGTGTTTTCACTTAAAAGTCTTAATTTGTTTTCAGTAAACAACTAACATTCTTTAGTGAAAACAACAAATACCCTTCAATGATTTATATATGAACTAATTTCACTCTATATATACTTTTAAGTTTTTTGTGGGTCGTTCCCATGTAGATATCATGTCAACGACGTGTCTCTGCAAATCTGTCCATAAGTCTTAATTGTAAAAAAAAAAAAAATTGAAGTTTTAATATGATAAAAAAAAGTCTAGCTTAAAATGGAGTTTAAAAAAATATAGTAATTTAAATTGCAATTAAGTCATAAAATCTTTTGCCACCTAATTTAAGACTTTTGTGGGCCGTTGGTACGTAAATGTCAGGTTAACGATGAGTAGAGACAAATCTGTTTGTAAAGCTTAATTATTAAAAAAATTTAAATTGAAGATTTTTTTTAATAGAATCCAAATGTTTGACATAAAATTTAATTTTGGAAAAAAATATTTATTTAAATTGTAATTAATTCTTTAGTTTTTATTATCCCAAAAATCTCCTATCCACATTTAACTCTGGAGATTGAGATGACAATTGAGATGATAGTGAATCAGAATGAGGACAAATGTAAATACTGTGCAAATAATAACTCAAACCATTGGTGGGGCTCGCAATAGAATGAAGAGAAGAAGAGTGATATGTTCCAAGTTCCAAGTTCCAAGTTCCAACACTAGACGTTAAACTTTTTTACACACGCGGCCCCGCCACTCTGAAATTACGGCTCCTAATTTTCAAACAGCAACGGGCAGGGTAATCCCTCCTCCCACCTTTCTCTCTCTACCAAATGCAAATGCAAATGCAGGGGCTATGGTCCGAACACTTCCCCGCCGCGGATAAACCCTCGACTTTGGGGGTACACACTTCTCCGACCAAAATGAACCTCCCCGCCCCGCCGGCGTATCAGCGGTGTCTACTCTGTCCCAAGTGCAACACCGCCGTTTGGCCCCGTACTTCTAAAACGGACAGAAACCCCGACCGACTCTTTTACTCCTGCCCCGCCAACTCCAACGATGTGAACTCCCTTCTCATTCATTTTTACTCTTTTGTTTTGTTGGGTTTCTTAGTCTTTGGTTTGGTTTGTAATTTAGCACAAATTCTTCAAGTGGGCCGACGAGGTGAATACCAGTCAGTTGATCGATGTGCCAAATTGTGGGGGTTGTGGTGCCGGACTTTGCCGGATCCGGAGGGAGACCACCGGACCCAATGCGGGTCGGATCCTCTTCCTCTGCAGAGTCAAAGAGGTATCCTCAATCGTTTCATACAACTTTTATTTCAGTTGACCATATTATTGTTTATGTTCCTTAATCTTCCAAGCTCAGCGTATCGGAAAAATATGTATTTCTGCTTGCCTTAAAATTCTGTCTAGAATTATATCTGCAAGAGCTTGATTGTTTATGTGCTTTATATTTAAATCATGTATAGGGAGAAGGATCTTGCGGCTACATAGTTTGGCAGGATGAGCTGGAAACCGGGGATGAAAGGATAAGTTCATCTCAATTTACGAATAACATTGAGGAAAGCAAACATCTCCACTGTCGTGAAATAATATCTACAAAGAAGGGCCAATCTAAATGTCAACAATATAAACCTAGACCTAATAAGAGATCACGTTGTGGAGATGCAAAAGGTAATAAATCTACCCTTAAGCGTGTGTGTTATACTTATACATCTCTTATTTGATGCATTCTTGCAGCTTCGAGTTCGTCTCTGAAAAATGTGCCTGTCAAATACAGTTGGATGGACGATGCAAAGCGACAGAATTTGAATCTTCAAGGTTGGTGGGGCCGACTTGCTTTCCATCCAATGCCTTGCTTGGTGACTTATGAATCAAATCCATTCACCTGCGGTAAGTACGCTTTGGTTTTCCTTTTCTCATGTTTGCTAATATATCCATTCCTTTTGTATATCTTCTTATGGTTAAGAAGACGATTAACTACTACTCCCTCTGTTCCTAATTATATGTCTGATTTTATCTATTCAAACAAACCAATTTTCATTAATTAGGATTAGGATATCAAAATACCATATACCCTTATTTATTTACTACTTGGTGATTAATAAGCTTATAATTACAAGAAGATGGTTAGTACTTAAAAGCTGTATATTTTGTCGATATTAACAAAGTGACACATAATTTGGAACATCATTTTAGATTGAATCAGACAAATAATTAGGAATCTCTGATTAGTAATGTCTGGTACTCTGATATCCTATTCAGTCTGGTAGCATTAGGTCTTTCTTAAAAGTCAAAAGTCTTATTTAAACCAGTTGCGTGCATTTTGTGTGTATCTCTAAACAGCATTAGTTGATTCATTCAAAACCGTTGGTTATTATACTATAAAGTGATAGTTACAAATCAGTTGTATGCTACAACTGTTTTACATAAGCTCAATTCCTAAAAATTATTATCATCTCTCTGTTTTCCAGACTTTTCCTCACCACTGGCCTCCACTTTTGTGGTGCAAGACCCGATTCTGGTATATAATATTAAATCGACCACCCTAACTATGAGTCGCAAAGGCGTTAACACCTACGGCAAGCCACTTTTTAATCTAAAAAAGTGTCGCAATATTTTAGAAGAAAAGATTGTGGTAAATTCCGGTGGTGCAACCACTGTAACTCGGAACCTTCTAGAAGCCAAAAGTTATGGCTTGTATAGTTGTGAGAATACTGAACTTTCCGGTGCTGCTCTTGATGTACCTTCCCTCAGCAAGACAAAAATGTCGAAATCAATTTCAAATGCATTTTGTGAAGCTGCCCAGCGACTTCAAAATGACCTCCTTACCCTTCTGGAAACCATGGATGTCAAGGACCATATGGCCATGAGAGAAGCAGCAGAAGCTACATTTGCTGCTCTGGATCACTTGCTCTTCAGTAACCAAGATTTCAAGAATTGTGTAAACGAGCTCATTCAATGTGCATCATCGTTGTCTGAGATTGAACAGTCCATGCCCACGAATGACTCGTATCAGAGGTTGGTGGAGCGTTGCTCTAGTGAGAGAAAGAGACTCGATGAGATCAACAGTGCTCATGCTGAGACAATCAACACTGTGACTAAAAAGAAGAAATGTCTAAAAGATCTGCAAGAAGAGATTTCGTCTACCTTGGAAATGCTTTTCATCATCGAGGCAGAAATATCTTGTTTTGAGATCGAGATGAGAAATATGGAGATTAAGTTGGAGCAAATATCGAGGGACAAGGAGGAATTGGAGGGAAAATATTTGATTGCTTTTGAGGAAGTGGAAAAGTCGAAGAAACTGTTGGAACGAAAAGAAGAAGAGCATGGTGCTGCTAAGGCTGCATATCACAGGGCAAGAGCATTGCTTCGATCTGGGTTTGGAATTTAGGGTTTAGGGTTTAAGCCTTGCATCGGTTTCATGTCTATATCCGTCGTGTAATATATTCTCGTGTGAAAACATCGGACTCGTCATTTCAATAACATTGTTAACTATGCTATTTCCTGGTCATTGCAAGAGATGATCTCTTGTTAATTGTTAAGACTACCAAATTTTAACTTGATATTTGGACAGTTGAATACAGAACTTGGTCTCACGGAGATGTGGGTAATGATATACGACGATCACGTATAATAATTGATTGATGACATGAGTGATGGTTTTTTATATTTTGAAAACTAGAGTTGTCCCACATCGACTATTAATAGGAAGACAACACAGGGGATGTGGTATAAAAAGAAGCCCGCTGTGTTAAGAAAGCTCATACCTTTCTCGGCCTTTTGGCTAAGATCAAGTGTAGTATCTGTTCTTATCAGTTTAATATCTGATATGTGGGCCAACGGCCCACACGATATTAAATTAATTTTTTGAGGGGGAAGGCCCATCAAGGTAGCTTGCTGCCTGGGCTTTCGCGCGTCGCCCTTGCGTTGCACTATTGCACGGGCCTGGCGCACCCCATCAATACCAGTCTAAAATTTTAAGTGGTCTCAGATACATGGAGGATGAAAATATTTGGATATATATTTGTTTTTTGTGGTTATCAATATCGAGAAAATATGGGGAAATTTAAAGTTTGTTATTAAATTTACCAAATATCCATAATACAACAAATTTGGACACCAGCGATATTTTCAACCTTGTTTGTAACTGAATTTTAATGTATCGATAGAAATTTGTTATTGCATTTCTTTCGGCAAAAGCGATTTACGTGTGAAAACAACAAAAATTGGTAGAATCTTAAAAAAAACTGTTCTGGTCAAATTTACAAAATTGGAAGTTTTTGCTAAAGCAATTTTATATACCACATAGTTTTCTGGAGATTTAGGAGATGCTTGTAATCTCTGCATGTTCAAAATCCCTTTTTTTTTTTGTTTTCCCAGATAAAAGTGAATTAGTTCTATTTCAACTAATAAAAATGGTTTATGTCAACGCTGAATTTAAGAAGCAAACCAGCTTAAAATGGTTTTTTTTTTTTTTAAATTAAGAATTGATGTCCATTTTCCTTAAAACCTACAATAACAAACTATAACTACTCAAAATCAAGTTCAAGGTTAGATTACTGTCTTGAGAACCCAAATTACGTGAAATATATATTTTAAGTATCAATGTTTTAAAAAATTCAGATGTTTACATAGTGATAGTGAGAATGGATAACAGTAATAGTGGAGATGCATAACAATAATAGTGTGTATACATAACAATGATATTTAAAGAAATCGAGTTCACGTGAACTCTTATTCACATTTAATTTAATAGCTTGCAAACACCCGGAAGAATGTAAGAAGGCATACTAAATTAAGAAAAGAGAGAGCAAAGGTAGATTAAAAAAGGTTGAATAGTATCTGCATTTATTTTATAAATGGCTCAGATCAAGCCTGGTTTCCATTTTTAACAACCTCCATAGAAAATCAGAACGTTTCCACTCTCAGTAAACTGCTAATTCCATCTTCTCAACTGTTGCTCATAATTTTTTTTAGCAATGGCAATACAACACCTATAATAATGCATAGAGAAAAAGATGACCAGCCAAAGTTACACCCTTGAGAGCTCCCAACTCTATTTGGAAGCTTCATAGCCGTACGGGTTCTTGCTAGCCCAGTTCCATTGGTCCCGACACATCTCATCAACCCCGTATTTTGCCCTACAAAACGAAACAAACAATACAATGTTTATATAACTGAATGATGAATTGGAATAGTCCTGTAATGTTTTTGAGTGAGAAGTGAATGATACTCCCTCCGTCCATGAGTAAACTTCCCACTTTCCTTTTCGGGCCGTCCACGAGTAAGTTTCCCATTCCATAAATGGAAATAACAACACTCTATTATATATAAACTTTAACCTTCAAACTCACACAATATTACAAAAATGTCACTCATTCACTTTACTTTTCAACACTATTCATTACTTTATCCAAAAATTCAACATGTGGCCCACCATATATTAATAAACAAATACACTTTCTTAAACCATTCAACAAAAAGAAGTGGGAAACTTACTCGTGGACGGAGGGAGTATTTAAGACATCACGGGTGCCTTTGTTTTATACAAATGACCAAAAGCGCCCAGCTATTGACGCCCATGAAATTATTACATACACCCATTTTATAGTTGTGTTTGATTGTACAAGTAGCTAAAAAATGTTTTGGCGTATGAAGCAATTTAGAGAGTAAAGCCGTGCCCCAAGCAAAATTTATATCATGAAATGCCGAGGGAAGAGTTATAGACTTACTTCCATTTCAACTCCCGTGCAGCTTTGTCAGTTTCAGCATACACAACCTCTGCATCACCAGGTCGTCGAGCAGCATTCACCAGTGGGATTTTCTACATTATAATTAGAAGAAATTAACCATATAGCATACGAATATCAATTTATTTTTAAAAATAATTAGTAGAAAGTTATCACTTTAATTTTCCTTCCAACAGAGACCTAATTCAATCTCAAGAGTAGCAAGGTGCAATAAATGTAGTCATAGAAAGCATATAAATGTACATTATGAATATTGATTTCAATAATTTACCTTTCCAGACGCCTTCTCAAAAGCTGCTACCATTTCCAAGACAGACGTACCCTTCCCTGTCCCAAGATTGTACACCTCACATCCTGCAGTTCAAGCGTATCATCAAAATTAATATAACTGCCAGTAATGTGTTAAACTTAAACAAATTGACCTAAACATGTAGGAAGAGAATGGTAACTACTGCGTATATCTGCATATACTATGTAAAGCCGTTTCAGATTTTAAAATTTCAGCAAACATGCTATTGCTTTCTGGAGTCCAATCATATACCTGCTAATGAGATTTATTATATATGAATTGAATACTAAAAAATTGATCTAAGTGATCACTGAAGTAGTGCAATTTTTTGTCATTGTGGTAAAGGAGACACTTTGCCATACAGAACTCGATCCCTGTTAAAGAAGTACTGATATACTAGACATACAAAAGAATCTACAAGATGCCCTTTAAATGATCATCTTAATATAAAATGACTCAGTAACCACTGAACCTATCCTATTTAACAAGGCTCAGAAGAATATTTGTATTGTCAATACGTCAAGAAAACCACCTATATTTGTAGATGTTTTATTCAGTACAGAGACTTTTAGATAACAACTAGGAGAGATTTGCAAACTACAAAGTTATATTGAAAAGTGAAAAGAAACATAAATATAGGGCGGTATCACAGCTGTTTTGCTTGATATTGTCAGAAAGCACAAAAATTTGCTACTCCTCTGTCCCATTTTTACTTGATGTAAAATCCACACAAATAAAGGGACCATGCTATCCTTATTTCATTTTCAATAATTTATTTGGAAGAGTGAGAATTATGAAGAGCATTTTCACTCTCTTAATATTACTGTAGGGGTGATATTGGAAGATTGTGCACATTTACCATTGAATTCCTAAAAGCATCAAGTAATTTGAGACAAAAAATTTACTCTAAGACACCAATTAAAATGGGACAGAGGAAGTATTAAACATCAGGTATTTAATAAAAGTTTCTAGCTAATTCAAAAGGTCCTGTGGAGATATATAAATACTACACGACAGTGCACATCAATGTACCTAGGTGTGTGGGGGAAGAAATAACCAACTCAGAGCACATACCTACAGAAGGATCAGATATCTTGTTCAAAGCAGCAATATGGCCATCTGCTAAATCCACAACATGGATATAATCACGCACCTAAAATTGGCATATCCAAATCAGAATTTAGTACAAGTCCAAAAGGTGAAACATGATCAAGTTCACGATGGATTACATTTTCATAACCTATTTGCCATTATTTGGTTTTTATAGTAGAAATTCAATGAAACAAAAATCAAATGTCAAACAAATGAGAAGTGTTCACATCCTAGTATTTACAAATTACAATAGAATATGAACTGGTGATGAACAAGTCATAGCATGAGTATCACAAAATCATATGCAATAATGTGTTTATAAACGTTCAAATTGGATGCATTGGATTCCATAAATAATCAATAAAAATAATAAAAGATCTAAATCCAGAGGTGAGCAAGGTACTTACCCCAGTTCCATCGTTAGTGTTGTAGTCAGTCCCATAAACTGTAAGAGCAGGTCGCCTTCCAACAGCAACTTGTTGCACAAAGGGCATAAGATTGTTTGGGATCCCTCGAGGATCTTCACCAATTGTTCCACTAGGATGAGCACCAACTGGGTTGAAGTACCTCAGCAAAATGATCTTCCACGTAGAGTCTGACGTGTAAAGGTCACGGCATATCTCTTCTATGAAAAGCTGGCAAAAAAATGTAATTTGTTAGATGATCTTGCTAATAGCACAGCAATAGAAACTAAAACAAACAAGCAATAAGTAAGCCACATAAATAAGCACACAACTGGACAACATGGGTACAGGTCCTAAAAAAAATGGTATTCTTGTTTTCTCATTCTCAAAAAAATATATTAAAATGAATGTAAAATTACCTTCGTTCGTCCGTAAGGGTTTGTTGCACTAATTGGAGACTCCTCCGTGCATGGCACCACTTTTGGCCAACCATAAACAGTGGCAGAGGATGAAAACACAAGCTGAAAATTAGGAAAATTAGTTAATAACGGAATGAGACCAAATTTCACGTAAATAAAGGGCTATAGGAAAATCAGGAAAATTACTTTTTTACATCCATGAGCAGCCATGACTTCCAGCAGAACAATTGTACCAGTAAGGTTATTGTCATAGTACATCAATGGTTTCTGCACACTTTCTCCGACTGCTTTTAATCCGGCAAAATGAATAACAGCTCCAAACCTTCATTGAATGCATCAGAAGTAATTTAATTAGACATCTAAAATTCTCAATCTGCCAAAAACGCCCAAAGAGAAGACCAAATATCTAGGAAAAAACATCTGTCTTCTAAAGATCAAACCCACACAAAAGCCATCTTTTCACAGAGGACCCATTATTCCAAGTCTTTATTGATAAGAAAGGATAAGGCCAGTAGATCCATGGTTCACAATAAAATACCAACAATACACTAAGCCAATACTACATTATGTGGATCATATATCACGACTGTGTTCAGTCAATATAATGTTCTCATTTGTGTATTTAAGTTTCGCAATTGGTTTATTTCCAAGATATATTTTAAATTCCCCATCTCCTCCTCATTCAAGTTGATGAATCTCTACTTTCTACACGGCGTACTGAGACATATTAAAGGTCTCCTATGCACATATTCAAAACCATCTTAAGCATGTTTATCTGATTTTCTCATATGACAGTTTTCAAAGAAAAATTGAAACAATAAAAAAATTAAAGCCCAAGCCATTTCTTTCTGTCCTTAGGAACTATACATTTGAATCTCTGCTGATTAAAATTAGCTTGTGAACAACAGAAACTCAATGCCATAGGAGCTCAAAATGATTATGCATGGACATCCCTCATCGTTTAGAAAAAATAATAATAAAAAATAATAGAGTTTATTTTCGTGTCATGCATCATTTTTTAGAAAAATATATGAAAATTTGAACATGGAATAGATAAGTGAGCATTAGTTCTCCAATACATCCAGCTTTCTTTTCCAGGAGATTCACGGTATAAGAAGAAGAACGAGATAAGATCTTTCTGATAACAATTTATAAGGAAAATAAATAAAATCAATCAATCAACAACAATACTTCTTTCATTTTCCTCAACATCAGCATCCAAAATAGAGCATCATTTCACACTCATCAATAAAGGATCCTTCCCAATAGAAAACATCAGGTTTAGAACACATAACACAACGAAGAAGCACTTACTTTTCAGATGCAAAAAGCTTCTCAAGTGCAGGCTTATCCCGAAGATCCATCTGCAATCAAACAAAACTTAAAAAACTCTGCATCCAACATGGAATTACAGTTCAATATAACCAAGCAAAACTCTGAAACAAAGATACGCTTTCAATCAGCACCAAAAGTAATCCCATAAATTAGATCACTCATCAGTCCATACAAACTCCGATCGGATTGAGATATATCCAACAGTTATTCCATGATAAGAAAATGTAGTTCAACGATCAAACTCACTGCAAGCATCGTGCCAAAATCATAAACAATAACAAAGATCAAACACCATAAATCCTCAAAAACCAGCTAAAAATGTCAAGGTGATGATCGTAAACAAAACCTTATGGAATTTGAGGTTGGAGCCATTTTTGCCGGCGAGGTCCTTGACCCTGTTGAGGGCAATTTCGGAAGAATTGTCCAAATTATCCACCACGACGGCCTTGTAACCGCCGAGCAACAGCTGCAGGACCGTGTGACTTCCAATGTAGCCGGCACCACCCGTCACAAGTATACTAGACGACATCGTTCCGGTATATTTCGCAATGAATCGCCTCCAAAAATATGCCAATTTTATGCAAACAAGGAAGAGTAAATACAAAGCTGAGCGCGCTTGAATTAGAGTCTCTGCGTACAATATATATACACAAGTGAGTAAAAATGAGGGGACTGACATTAGGCCCATAATAGTAATAATTGTTATTTAATTAAAAAAAAAATAGCAGATCAATGAAAATTATATTTATGGAGAAAAACAGAGATGGGTCACGTGAGATGGAGAGATTCTTGTCTTCACCGATGCATCACTGCTTCAAATTATTCCTTTGCAAAATGGTCTGTTTTCCTGAGAATAATGCTGATGGAATTAGGGTTATCTCTCATATATTCTCATCTTTTTCAGTCGATTCTTGGTCTTCTATTTCTGAGATATTTTTTTATATAATTTTCATTGTAGTTCTATCGATGGTGCGACCATGGCCGTTGTGATAGGATTACGAAGCTCGCTTGGTTAACAACTCTTCAATGGTAATGGAGAACAAAATCACTTCTTCCCCTAACATATCATTTTTATCATCATGACATAAATGAAAATCAATTTTCATTCACATTACCATTGAAGTATTGCTAACCAAAGCGCCCCCAACATAGAAGTCTGTTCTTAATCATCTAATTATAGAATTTTAAGAATTGAAAGCGTAGTCTTGCTAACCATGAAATTGATCTAAAGAGCTCTACTTACACTTACACATAGTACTCCTTTGGTTTCGGGCAAAACTTTATGTTTTTTTTAATAAATTTTTCAAGAAAAACAAAATATTGAATTTATGGTTGAGATTAAATTTAATAGAAAAGTAAAATAAAAAATTAGAGAATAAAAAAAAATCCATTTTTTTAATATTAAGCGAGTTCAAAAAGAATAAAAATTGTAAAACTTATACTTGGACACCCTAACTAGCAAAATACTATAAAGTAATGAGTATCATTTAAGCCATAATTTAACTCTTTTGTTATACTCCCTCCGTCCCATAATTGTTTGCACACTTTCCTTTTTCGTCCGTCCCACAATGGTTTGCACACCCATAAAAGGAAACATTTTTATAAACTCCACCCACACAATATTCACATATTTATAGAAATTGTCATTATTTTTTACCTTTGGGCCCACAATACACTCAATTCAACCAATATTTTCACTTTATACCCCACAAAACACTACTCATTACACTTTTGCATTAAAAGTTGTGCCCAAATTATTGTGCAAACACTTGTGGGACGGATGGAATAATATAAAAATATAAATCAATATCCCATCTCGAAATAACATGATATGATTATGGATTTATAAAAATATGAGTCTTGAAATCTTTCGGGTGAAGTGTAAGAACAAATCTGTGTGGACTTAGTTTAGAATAAAAAATATTATACAAATGCGGAGATTGATGTCCATCCCGTACATAATAAAAGTCTCATACACTAAGTGTACACTTTATACATTCGTGCATTTGTCATATTTTAGCTAAAATTAGTGTCAAAGTTTTAATTTTGTGTCCTGCACATGAAAACTAAATGGACGTGGTCACGCAAAAAATGGAAAAAGATGACAAAAATAATTTTGCTCAGTTTATTTACTTTTAATAAAATGGAATACAACCTTTTTGTGTATTTTTGGCTGCTTCTGTCTTTTCTTCTTTCTTTATTCCAAACCTCTTTCCTTTTATTTTGTTTTTTTCACTCACATGGAATCGCTTCTTTCAATAATTTTGTTATATTGTTTATGTCAGTCCATCTCAATGGAATACGTATATTTATAAGGTAGTCGGTTATGATAGCGATTTATTCAACTATTACTTATCATATTTAAACAACAATACATTGGAATATTCTGTTTTCTACGAGGTTGTGTTTCATCCCATTTTTAAAATATGCAAGTATTCCAACAAATCAAATCCCTTCAAATATAAATTTAATAGTATACAGAAGTAAAAATGTAAAAACACTAACTGTATTTAGTTGTTTCCTTTGAATTAATTTAGACTAGCTTTTGTTTTCACATGTTTACATATATTTTCACACTTTGCTCCTATTTATTCATATTTTTTTCTATCCCCATCAATTGTACTATATCTATATTATACTACATGTCTTAATTTGTTGTGTTCAAACTAAATACGACGTAGATAGAGAGACGAATTGGATGATGCATAATTTTATATTCCCACACTTTAATCCGATTTATACATATTTTTACAATCTGTTCCAATTTACCCATATTTTTTCTTCTCTTCTCTTCCCATCACATCATTTGTATATATATTGTACTCGTACATGTCTTAATTGTTTCAACCATATTCTTGGCCTTCACCTTCGGATAAGAATATTATCGGATCAAAGATAAAGCAAAGCCTCCAAACCAACTTTAGCATATTCTTGTATCATCCCTTCCTCCATTGCATAAATTTTCTGCACTTTTCCTGGTACGGTACCAAAATCACATTTACATGCTTAAAGACTGGTCCCATCCAACAACATAATAATTGTTGGGTGGCGAACAATTAAGTAATTAATAAATAGGAGATTATTACTTAGTAACAGAATAACAAACCAAAGAAGCTAGCAGTTTCGTGGAGCGAACAGCTTTGTAAAGGAGCTAGCAAGTTTGTAGAGCGAACAGCTTCATAGAAAAGCACTAATGCCGCAAGCAGAATTGGGGCGAGCAGCCTTGCAAAGAACAGCTGTGCAAGCGGCTCAAGCCAAAATCAATTTGGGCGAACAGGTTCGTAATGGAGCGAGCAACATTGTAAAACTATCCCAAGCAAGGAGCGAACAGCTCGAAATGCAAAGAACCATGACATGAAATGAAGACGTGCAAGCGAGCAACTGGTCACCGTCGAGAGCATCTCAGTAGTGCCAAAGACCATGTACAACATTGGGAATCCCAAGAGTCACTAGCCTAGATATGGTCCAGGTGTCCTAACACTTGGCACCCATCCAATGAGCAATAGTGTAGATGTTGTACAAGTGTCCTAACACTTGGCAAAGATCCAATGGTTAAACCACCAAGATGGTGACACATGGCCACTTTGTATGTCTATAAATACTCCCTTCATGTACATGAAAAAGGAGAACAATTCAATAATATAGCAAAACTCTTGCAAAATCATTCCTTGAGTATTACTTAGCCAAATTCCATGATATCTTAGACTTTGTTTGATGATCTTCATGGAGTAAAACAGCCACTAATTACATTCAATAGAAAAAGGTCATCAACAATTGGCGCTAGAAGGAGGGTCCGAACCTTCGATTTATAAAAATTCGAAGAAAGTTTGAAGACTTCCACCGGAATCTGCATAATCTCACTGGAATCCGGGAAGAAGCTGCCGGAAAACAAGAGTGCACATTCTTAGGACAAAGATTTACAACACTTTAAGGGTTTTAATGCATGTGTGCATGAACTAGGGTTTTCAAACCTTCATAATCACACACAAGGCTAGTAACCCTTGGAAAAGGTGTTTGCAAGAACAAGATTACCTCATCCATTTGCTCATTTACCCATATTTCGATAGTCAAAATGGTTAGATCGCAAGAAGAACGACATTCAAGTATATCTCCAAGTCGTAGACCAAGAACTAGGGTTTCTTCCACCGAAGGACATGCACGGACAGTGAGAGCAACTTCGCAGAGGAATATACAAGTCACTATTGACACGATTCCACCGGAAGTTGAAGCTCTTGCTCAAAACCCCGAAGAACTAGCAAAAACGATCGCTGTCCTTCAATCCTTGCAAAATCGACAAGCAGCAGGACCGTCAAGAGCACCTGGGACGACCAAACGAGCAGGCGAGCAGGAGCGTACGGGCGAACAAAGAAGTAAACTAAGAGAAGATGCACGTCGGGACGAGGCCGACAGCGAGGAAGTTCGTAGAAATAAAGGAAAAGCTCCATTGAGCGAACGTCTAGGAAGCAGAGGAGAATCATCACCAAGTCGAGCAAATGAGTCAAGCAAAAGTACTTCCCGAACAAGTGCTTTGGAGAGACTAGGTACAAGGAACGCAAATAGGAGGGAACCATCCCGAAGGAACGAGGAGCGATCACACCATCCTGCTCGTCCATCAGTGCATGACCGAATCAGGAGGTTAGCTTTTGGCCGGCTAGGGCCAAATGGAGCTAGCAATGCCGCTAGGAAGACGACTCAGGAGAAACGTCCCGTTGGCAAGGGACTGCATCGTGAAGAGGTCACTGAACCCAATCACGATGAACAGCCTTCCATCGGGAGAACTCCCCCAAATGAATTGCAGGAAATAAGAAAGGCGATCGAGGAATTACAGAGACAGTTGGAATCTCAGAGAGGTGTTGGATCGACTATTCTCCCTTCTTCACCGTTATCTCCATATGTCCTCAATGCACCAATCCAGAAGAAGATACAGTTCCCAGCCATCAATTTGTACGAGGGAACGTCGGACCCCCGCATTCATGCGACAAAATATTCGGATTTTATGATTTCGATGGGGGCAACCGACGCCACACAATGCCGAAATTTTCCACTCACCCTGGGAGATGGCCCGCACAGATGGTTTTCAGCACTGGCTCCTGGCTCCATCAACTCTTTTGCCCAACTAAGCAAAGAGTTTCTGTCCCACTTCTCAACTGCCGGGTCTTACTTGACCCACAGACACCGTCTAGCAGATATTAGACAGGGAGACGAGGAGTCTGACAAGCAATTTTTGGAAAGATTTGATAAAGTCTTACTGGAGGGCGAGATGGTGAGTGAGGACACGAAGATTGTGGCAGTGATGGCTGGTTTAAAGAAAGGAACTGATTTGTGGAAGGAAATGCATCTGACTTGCCCGAAAACATACACAGAGTTCAGACACAAAGTGGGAATTCATGTTTCAATGCAGGAGGCCCTACACCGAGAGATGGGAGACAAAGCTGATCCAAAGAAGTTTAGCAAGAAGTCGGAAGGAAGCGATTACAAAGCTCCGAAGAACATGAAGTCATTCAATGATGGAGCTGAGTTGAAAGAAAAGTTGAGTCAAGTCCTTACTATGTCCGTGGATGCTGTGTACAACAACGTTAAGGACAGGGAAATGTTGTCAGAGCCGCGGAAGATAAGGCAAGAGAGAGGAAAGCTGAACCCAAACAAATACTGTGCTTATCATCAGAACATCGGCCACTTCACGAGCGAGTGCCGAGATCTGTTGAAGCAGTTGTGGAGGTTCTATGAGGAAGGAAAACTGTCTGAATTCGTGAAAAGGGAACCAGGTAAAAGACCAAGGGCGCCGGTACCATCCAGTTCGGATGACGGAGACAGTGATGACCAACCAAGCAAAGTTGGTAAGAGGGGAAGGAAGGTCCCAGCAGCCCCAGCAAGGCATATCCCGGAAATCCTAATGCTGGAACCCACTGGACCAGTAGGTGGTTGTTCTGATGGGAGACCACATATGTCAAAGAGAAAGAGGAAAGCGGAACTGAGAGCAGTGGATCAAGTGATGGAAGTAGGCGCGAATCCATCGACCAAACGAACGGGGGACCTGACTTTCTCAGAAAAAGACTTAGACGGAGTACTCACTCCCCACAATGACTCGTTGGTCATTTGTGCCAATATCATGGGGACAAAAGTGCACCGTCTACTTGTCGATACTGGTTCCTATACGAACATCCTGTTCAAGAGCACGGTGGACCAACTGGGAGATTGCTCTGAGTACATCAAAGACTGTGATCACAAGATTGTAGGATTCGGGAATGCTGTGACCACCCCGCTAGGAATGGTTACGTTGGCAGTTGAGCTTGTATCGGTCGAGGACCCGGAGAGGAAAATGAATAGAATGGTAGACTTCCTGGTTGTAGACCAACAGTCCACCTATAACGGGTTCCTCGGCCGTCCTTTCTTGCATGAATTTAAAGCAGCTGTTTCAACGTACTATTATTGTTTAAAATTCCCAACAAAGAAGGGTGCAGGTACAGTCAAAGGAGACCAGAAGAAGGCTCGTGCGTGTCTTTTGCAGATACAGTTGCAGGATCATCAAGTCAACATGACAGACAGGTGCTCAAACAAGGACGGAGACGATAGCGAGGCCATGACCTCTATCGACACTGAAATAATGGAAGTCGACGAACAGCTTTGCACAGACGAACAGCCGCGCATCGGCGAGCAACTGTGCGCAAACGAACAGCCGCGCATTGACGAGCAGCTGTGTGTAGGCGCACAGTTGGGCGAAGACGAGCAGAAATGCGAAGACGAGCAGGTTGTCCAAACAAGAGATAGAGAAGCTGCTCGCCCAGCGGACTTTGATGCAGAGGATATCGAGCCACGGCTGGGAGCAGAACCGATGGAGACCGAAGATGAGCCAAAGGCAGAAGGGCCCATTATTGACCCCAGATGGAAAGGCCAGAAACGAAGGGCTACCCCGGTTGAAGAGTTGGAAACTGTAAGAGTCGACCCGAACCAAGAGGGCTTAGAACTCTTCATAGGGTCCGAGCTACCAGAGCCGTACAGGACCAACATGATTGAGTTTCTTAAAGCAAACCTCGATGTGTTCGCATGGTCGCACGCAGACATGGTGGGCATTAGCCCCGAACATGCCTGCCACAGACTCAACATCGACCCGAGGAAAAAGCCAGTTCATCAGAAAAGGAGAAAATTTGGGCCCGACAAATACGAGGCGCTTGACGTGGAGGTTAAAAAGCTGCTGGATAACGACCTAATCAAACAAGCGTTATGCCCGCAATGGGTGGCGAATCCAGTGTTGGTTAGAAAAGCGACTGGAGCATGGAGACTTTGCATCGACTTCACAGATCTTAACGCCGCTTGCCCAAAAGACAACTTCCCGTTGCCTCATATTGACCAGCTAGTTGATAACACCGCCGGACATGAGCTGCTAACGTTCATGGATGCATTCGCAGGATATCATCAAATCGCGATGCATCCCGATGATCAAGAGCACACAGCGTTCTACACCAACAAAAACTTGCTATGCTGGAAGAGAATGCCATTTGGGCTAATCAACGCTGGAGCTACATATCAGAGACTGGTTAACAAGATGTTTGATGATCACATTGGGAAGACGATGGAGGTATATGTGGATGACATCGTTGTCAAGAGCTCAAAAAAGGAAGATCACTTACAGCACCTGGCTCAAACATTTGAAATACTTCGGACCTACAATATGAAGCTGAATCCCAAGAAAAGCAGTTTCGGAGTCCATTCTGGGAAATTCTTGGGACATCTGGTTAGTCAGCGTGGAATTGAAGCAAATCCCGTAAAAGTGAAAGCGATCATGGAGATGCAACCACCCAGATCAGTTAAAGAAGTCCAACGGCTAACCGGATGCCTAGTAGCTCTGAACAGGTTCGTTTCAAGATCCGGAGATAAGTGCAGACCGTTCTTCGAAGCAATCAAGAAGGGAAAATTTCAATGGACAGACGCCTGTCAACAAGCGTTTGAGCAGCTGAAAGAGTACCTCAGTGATACAAAAATTCTTGCCAAGCCAATCCCAGGGGAAAAGTTATACTTGTACTTGGCGGCTTCAGAGGTAGCAATCAGTTCAGTGCTCGTTCGAGCAGAAGGAAAGTTCCACCTACCCATTTACTATGTAAGTCATGCCTTGCACGAAGCAGAACTCAGATATTCACCAACAGAAAAGCTAGCATATGCGCTGGTGATGAGCGTCAGGAAACTTCGTCCATATTTTTTCGACCACCAGGTGGAAGTGTTGACAACGTTCCCGCTCAAGCAAATACTGCACAGACCCGATGCGGCCGGTCGGCTCCTAAAGTGGTCCTTGGAAATCAGTCAGTTCGGGATTTCATATGCTCCTCGAACAGCGATCAAGGGGCAAGCCTTAGCAGACTTTATAGTCGAACTGACTTTCCCCCAAGATCCAACGAGAGGACATAGACATCCCTGGCACATGTATGTTGACGGATCATCAACTAATACAGCATCGGGGGCAGGTATAGTCTTGATAAGCCCAGATAGGCAAGTTTTTACTTCAGCTGTTCGATTCGAATTCATGGCGACGAACAACGAAGCAGAGTACGAAGCTGTGATCGTTGGGTTACGCCTAGCATTAGCAGTTGGAGTACGAAGGTTGCAAATCTTTGGAGATTCGCAATTGATCGTCAACCAGGTCCGAGGAGAATATGAAGCAAGAGATGAAGACATGGCTTTGTATCAAAAAATTGTTGCTCACTTGGCCTCCTTGTTCGAACAAATATAAATTGAACAGATACCGAGAGACAATAATGCTCAAGCAGATGCATTAGCCAGGCTAGCAACCAGCACCGGACCAGCAGAATTGTCGGAAGTGACGCTAACAAGAATGTCCAAACCGTCAACCGAAGATTACAAAATCTATCAGATCGACGAAGATTTCGAAGAAGACGACTGGAGAATACCAATCATTGAGTATTTGCAAAACGATAAAAAGCCAGACAACCCGTTTGAAGCTAACAAGTTGGTTAAAAGAGCAGCAAGATACACAATGATGGACGGACAGTTGTACAAGAGAGGAATTTCGCTCCCACTTCTGAAATGCTTGGCTAGGGGGCAAGGACAAGCAGTGCTGAAAGAGATCCATGAGGGTGTATGCGGAAATCATGCCGGAGGACGGGCCTTGGCATATAAAACAATAAGGCAAGGATATTACTGTCCAACCCTCCTCCAGGATGCGATCAAGGTTGCCCGAACTTGTCATAGATGTCAACTGTTTACCCCGAACATTCACAAACTCCCACACGAACTGATTTCAGTCAATAGTCCATGGCCGTTTGCGAAATGGGGAATTGACCTCATTGGGCCTTTTCCACCGGGACAAGGAAATGTTCGATTCGCGGTGGTGGCTGTTGACTACTACACGAAATGGGCAGAAGCAGAAGCACTCGGGCGGATCACACAGGAGAAAATGATCAACTTTATATGGAAAAATATTGTTTGTCGTTTCGGGGTCCCTCAGGCGATAGTGACGGACAACGGGAGACAGTTTGAGGGAAAAGAGATCAGAGATTTTTGCGAAAAATGGGGAATAAGGAAACATTTCTCGACACCGTACCACCCCCAATCGAACGGTCAAGTAGAAGCAGTGAATAAAATAATCAAGCATATACTGAAGATTCGTTTGGTTGACAAGCAAGGGAAGTGGTCAGAAGAGCTACCAGAGGTGTTGCGGGCATACCGAGTATCCCACAGAACAAGCACAGGCGAAACACCGTTCACAATGGCGTTCGGGACAGAAGCAGTAATACCGATTGAGCTAAAAGTCCCAACAAAACGAACAGCTGCGTTCGACGAAGAGACAAACAACTCCGCAATGGCAGCAGAGTTGGACTTGCTTGAAGAAAAAAGAATAACAGCAGAATTAAAAAATGCAATTTACAAAAGAAGAGCAGCAAAGTACTACAATTCTCAAGTAAAAGCAAGAGAATTCGAAATTGGGGACTTGGTACTCCGAAAAGTTTTGATACCACCAGGAGTATTCGGCCCGACTTGGGAGGGCCCATACAAGGTGGCGAATAAGTGGCACAACGGCACATACGACCTTGAAGACATGGAAGGCAAGTCGTCCCAATACTCCTGGAATACAACTTTGCTCAAGAAATACTACCAATGAAGTCCTGTAAGTCTTAGAAAGTTTGTAAATAGATCCTTTGTAATTTTTGAAATTTTTGCGCAAGTTTATGAGCGAGCAGATTTGCATTTATCTTACTAGGCGAGCAGAATTGCATTTATCTTTTGTCTTGCTGAATTTTAGTTTAAATTACTTAGTTGCTCGCCCAAAAATTTGCAAAATACAAGTCTGTTATAAGACAAATAAGAGAGCTTATTAAAAGCAAAAATAAGGCTAAGTCCATAACGGACCAATAGCCCGCATTAATGCAAGGCCAAGTCCACAAGCGACCAAAATGGCCCAAACAACTAAAGGTCAAGTTTTATAAGAACCAAGTGACCAACTTAAAATTTGACTAAGTGTTTACCTTAAGAAAAAAGGAACACTTAGAAACTAAGTCATAAGCAAAAGAAAGAGGCGAGCAATTAAGTAAGACAAACAAAGAGGCACAAATTTGTAGATGAGCAAAAAATTTCATTTCTTTAAGTCAAAAGATGTTTACAATAGGAATAAGAAATACAGAAAGAGTGTACATCCTATTGTAAATAAAAAACTAAGTCTTCAAGAGGGAGGTGGAGGAGGAGCATCTGCAGTTCTGGTCGCCTGGACACCCGGCTGCTCGCCTGGGGCACTTGTGCCAGCCCCATCTAGTGGAGTTAGAGGAAGAGACGCCAACCCTTCAAAGACCTCATCAGTGGCCGCCGCGCTGGTCGTCGCTGGAGCAGGGTCAGGCTGGCCGCCATAAGTAGGGGCAGCGATGTCAACCTCCTCGCCAAATACATCTAGAGGGAAGCCAAGGTCGGCTAAGTCAGAGACGAACAAAGTTGAACCAGGAGCAGGAGGGTAGTTCTTCACGTACTCGATGAAATCCGCCTTCGCCGCGCCACGAATATCTTGATTATGATCGTGGGCGAAGTGGACGGACCTCAAACATTCGGCAAAGGCACAAATGTACCCAAAGTTGGTCTTATCCAACACCTCCTGCTCGTGGACTTCATAGTCAATCATGTTTTTTGCGCTCTTCCTCCAATCTTTTGATGTGCTCCTCGGCAGCTAGCAGGCGAGCAGCTAAGTCTGCTCGCTCCTTTTCAGCCCTTTCGGCTCTCAGATCTGAAGTTTGAACCTCCAACATCATCTTTTGAGCCTTGTCCAAGGCACTCTGCTCGCCGGCCAAGGAGGCCTCCATTTTACTCTCCATCAAGGCCAGCTCCTTAGCATGCTCGGCCTTGCACTCTTTGATGGCAGAGACTCTCTCTTCATCCATCTTCTCCACGCGACGGCCCAAGTCGCGGTTTGTTCGCTCAAGATCCAGGACCTGGTCGAGCAGCATCTGAGACTGGACCAACTGGTGGCTAGCATTGTACGCCACCAGGCGAACATTATCGCTGGCGGATTGGCCACCAACAAGGGTGTTCGCCGATTTCATCCAGGCCCTTGAGACCATCTCAGTAGCCCGGCGAACAGGGAGATCCGGGATGTCACGGAGCGAGGAGGGGGCATTTTTAACCACAGAGAGGTGGTGGAGTGTTGTCCCTCGGCCGGGGTAGAGTGTTGGGTTATACCTGACGAACAAAAACAAATGTTAGTGAGCGAGCAGCATGGAGCTAAGCGGCGAACAATAAGAAAGTCGGGGACGATTAACTTACTCCTTGATTTTCACCGGATCCCAACCCAAGTAAGAGTGTCCCTGGGATTGTCACCTGTCTTGGTCGCCACCAAACTGGCGACCACCTGCTGTTCGTCCACTACCTCCATCGAGGTAGATTTCGAAGTAGGGGATCTTGGAGCAATGTTGCTCGCTTCTCCAGCAGTCTTTGATCGCTTCAAGGCGCGATCATCACCGCGACTGCCACGAGCATCGTCACCTTGCGGTTCTTTCCTTCTCTCCCTTTCCCTCTCCTTCTCCTTCCTCACATCCCACGGAGAGGAGGTAGTTTTGGCCGCAGGCTTGCGGCGACCAGCTCCGGCGGCTGGGAGACCAGTGGGGTTCTCCCCTGCCCGGAGGCGCATGATGGCAAGGGGAGGGTCCATCTTCCTTCTTGAAGCGTCGGCCATTTGCTTTACTCGTCTGGCGAGCAAGTAATATGACTCGGGCACAGCCGGGATGGCAACGGTGACTCGTTGATCTAACAAGAAAAAGACAAGGGTCAGGCGAGCAAAAACGATTAGCGAGCAAGAATGATTGGCGAGCAAGAATAAAAAAGTTACCTTCTGGGACGGCGGCTTGAGCTTCAAGATGGTGAGGACTCGTAACCAAACCAGCAAGTTTGCGACAATGAGCCTTCGAGAGATGGTGTATGTCGCGACTAGCAACGTCGCGAAGAGAGATAATGGCTAAGGTGAAGAGAAATTCGTCGCTGATATCGGGATGCCCCCACTTCAAATTTCTCGGACCTGCAAAACAACGGAAATGATTAAAATTAGTCCTACTTATGAATTAGCAAGATAAAATTAGCCCTACGTTTGATGTTTCCAAAGCCTTCAGGCGACATGATGCGCGCCTGCCCGCCAGCGAATCCCTCAGTTGCTCGCCAATCTCCACCAATAAAAAGGAATTGGCAATGCCAACCCTTAATCTTATTGGGAACACCTTCAACAAGTTTCAATCCGGTCTTCGCCTTAGCGTAATACCAACCAGCACCGTCCTCGGAGATAGTTAAGGCATAAAGAAGCTCCGCGGTTGTTATTTTATTTTTGTAACCCTCAAGACCAAAAAGTGTCATGAAGGCTAGAAGAGTACTCCAACCGTTTGGGGTGATTTGAGTGATCGCCAGATTCATGTCGAGCAAGAACCGACCAATGAGCGGATGAATGGGGAGCGGGAAACCCGTGTTCAACACATCCAAGTTGATCGACGTGCAGCCAGGAGGGGGGCGATCAGCAGTCTCTCCTTTCTTCGGCACATACATGAAAATATCGTAGGGGATTTTGTACGTTTCACGGATGCTCGCCAGATCATCCTCAATAACAACACTGGCAACCTTGCTCGCTGCATAGTCCCCATCCTGAGCCTTCATAATTACCCTCGATGTGGGGACAAAAGTCTTCGAGTAGCGAGCAGAGTAGTCCGCCCACTCGTTGTCACGAACAACTCCTTCCGGGATTCGAGATTCAGGTGTAGTTTGAGAGAGAGGAAAATTGATTTCCCTTAAAAACTCCCAAGTGAGCGTGTGACCTCCCTGCTCGCCACCTCGCTGCTCGCCAGCATTGTCAGCTTGATCGCCCTCAAGGTCAATTGAACCCTCTATCTCCGCGGCCACTGCTGCAGAATCTTCTCCAAGGTCAGAAGATGTTTCAGGTTCGCGAGCAAGAGAGTGAATCTCTTCTTGATCGCCAGAGCGGTCAGCGGCGAACATCTCCACCGAGCGAACAACGGAGCTCGCGTCTGAGTCTGTGCCTTCATCCACTAATAACGTGCGCGGTGCGAACAGATCTGCGCGGAGAGGCTATATCTACGGGTCGTTTTTCCGGGTTTCGCCCAGGTCCGGATTGGGAGGAACTTGAGGGGGAAAACTCCATTTGAAATAAGAGATGAAGAAATTTGGCTAAGTATGGAGTAATATATGGATAAAGATGCCACCGGAGAAGTTACGATGACGGCGACGACGTCAACAGTACGGCGGCACTACGGCGGTCCACGGCCGGAATGACAGTCACAGTTGCAAGAGATGCGAGAAATAGGAAATTTTTTACGAAATTAAAGGAAGAAAAAGAAATATAAGATGAATTACCTTCGAAGAACCAAAATCTAGAGCAAACACGAAGAAATCCGAACGCAAGAATCGCAAAGGAGGAAAGCTTGAGAATGCTTTAATGGCGAAAATCCGGAAAGAAAAGAAATGGAAAAGGAACCGCCTATTTATAAGAATAAAATGGGGGCGAAAATGCAATATTTGCAAAATACTATAGGCCCCTATGGGCAAATTGGGGATCGCGCGTGACTGACGCGACGCCTCGCGTTCCGTGCCTCGGGAATCCAACCGTCGCGACACGAAAAGGCGTTCACTACTGGTCGCGCACGTAAGCTCTCATGCTCGGCTGTTCGCCCAACTGCTCAGATGCTCGCCCATGTAAACATCCATGTTCCATTCTTGCTCGCCCAATTTTCAAAGAAATTATAGCTTGGTCCCAATTGATCAATCCATGCCCAACATGAGACCAAGCTAGGGGGCAATTGTTGGGTGGCGAACAATTAAGTAATTAATAAATAGGAGATTATTACTTAGTAACAGAATAACAAACCAAAGAAGCTAGCAGTTTCGTGGAGCGAACAGCTTTGTAAAGGAGCTAGCAAGTTTGTAGAGCGAACAGCTTCATAGAAAAGCACTAATGCCGCAAGCAGAATTGGGGCGAGCAGCCTTGCAAAGAACAGCTGTGCAAGCGGCTCAAGCCAAAATCAATTTGGGCGAACAGGTTCGTAATGGAGCGAGCAACATTGTAAAACTATCCCAAGCAAGGAGCGAACAGCTCGAAATGCAAAGAACCATGACATGAAATGAAGACGTGCAAGCGAGCAACTGGTCACCGTCGAGAGCATCTCAGTAGTGCCAAAGACCATGTACAACATTGGGAATCCCAAGAGTCACTAGCCTAGATATAGTCCAGGTGTCCTAACACTTGGCACCCATCCAATGAGCAATAGTGTAGATGTTGTACAAGTGTCCTAACACTTGGCAAAGATCCAATGGTTAAACCACCAAGATGGTGACACATGGTCACTTTGTATGTCTATAAATACTCCCTTCATGTACATGAAAAAGGAGAACAATTCAATAATATAGCAAAACTCTTGCAAAATCATTCCTTGAGTATTACTTAGCCAAATTCCATGATATCTTAGACTTTGTTTGATGATCTTCATGGAGTAAAACAGCCACTAATTACATTCAATAGAAAAAGGTCATCAACAATAATCAGTAACACAACCAGGATTGCTTAAATTAGCAGCAATTCTGGTTCAGTTGTCTCTCTACATTACCTAATTGGATGGTTTATGAAACCAAATATATAAACATAGCAACTCTTTCAGTATGAGTGCCCAATTCCCCTTTCATCTTTCACATAAATTTGGACCACCACCTATAATATAGTCATTTCACTCTCCAAATGTGTTGACAAAACCACTCAATTTTCGGGTCACCACAATTATTTTACACAAGAATAGATATCATGACATTACAGAGAACATCAAGAAATTTCATTTACATTTTTACAAGGAAAAAAGGGGAGGGAGAGACGGGTTGAAATATTCTTTAACGACTATCTATCTGAAAGCTGTTCGGCAATGGCAGGATCAGAACTAAGAAGCCTCTCGGCTTCATCATTTGCCTCAGCTTGAATTCTCCATTTCTGCATTAAATTAAAACAGAACTGTCACAAAGCAATTCATCTCAGACCATATGGATTTTATTTAGTTTATGATTACTGTGATTACGCTTTGGGGGATGGTTTCATTTTTTTCTTGTTAAATGAATTGAACAAAATAATAACATGCCTCTTCAAGATTCTCGATTTCCATGATTTGCTCGATCTGTTGGGCAATATTTTCCTGCACATACGACAACCCAAACGGAATGAGTGAGATTGTATTTTCATGAGAGAAATGACGTTCTTGACCAGATAATTTGCAGACGGCATATACCACATTGTTGACTGCTTCAGCAGCAACGACGTCCAACTCCAGTTCAACCTCGATTTCTATCATTGAAGAAATCTGAAAATCATAAAGCAAAATCATGCACCATTCATGATCTACCGCTCAAAAATCATTTTTTTAAAACAAAACAAAATTAGAGCTTGCAATCATTTTACAGGTGACATACTCTAGCATAGCTTTCAATTAGTTCAATCCGATTCTTGAGTGAGTTCTCCAAGCCCTCACGTACCCTTTTGACTCTAGTTCTTCTAGCACTGAAATCGATGTAAATAACTGGTATAGATCATCACAACAATACCTGAGTGAAGTTGAGAAAAAGGTACAGGGAAAGGAATGCATACCGATAAGAAGGTTCTCCAACAGCATAAATTTTGTTCTCCAACTGGCACATACGAGCAAGCATCCAAACCTGTAGGCCATTGTAATTCTGTCATTAACAAAACTGTGAACTACGGAAAGAGGGGAGAAATTTTGGACTGCAAAATGTCAGTTGAACAGAAGATGAAATGTTAATGTTACCTTAGTTACATATTTACCAAGACCAAATGTGAGATAATTTTTTCTAGCATAAAACTTAGACCAGCAAGCAGATAACCAATAATCAAAATTATTCAAGGATTGAACCTCATTTTCAGCAGCCTTCTTCAACTCCTTGATACGAGACTGAAGAACATCATACTGAGACAATAGCTGCTGTCTAACGGATGTTATATCCACTGATCTCTGGGGAAGCTGCCTTGAAACAAATATAAATATATAAGCATCTAAGGTTGCAATAGATTCTTATTTAAATTTCAGAAAAGGCATATTAGGCAGCTTTTCGTTAAACTGTTCAAGAACTCGAATATTTTCCTCAAACGTAATCAAGTCAAACAATACTTTCCTTCAGTTATATCAAAGGTTTACAGAATGCATACATCATCATGATAATGAAAGCTAGGATGAAAAGTATTATATGCTTAATAAGTTCTTGAGGCCACTAGTATAGCAAGAGACCTGCCTTGATTAGCTGAGGAAGAACAAGACTGTTAAAAGTCACACCCATAGCAAGTGAAGAAACTGCAGTGGCAGCAATTAACTGAGGCAAGCTAGGGTCGAGTATCCCAGAGGCGGCATCTCCAGTAGCAAACAGCACAAGAACAGGAAATAGAATAGATGGGCTCAGCATAGATTTGGCCACATCTTTAGAGGGCGCTCTCAGTAACCGAGATTCTCTACCATCCTTATGATTTGTCAAGCACATGGGCTCCCCTGGGTAGAAATTGGGAACTCTAGGACTCAACTTTAGAGGACCCACCTCTCTGACAACACTTGATGGAGCTGCTACAGCAACAGTTACTCGTTCACCTTCCTGGGCAGGGAGGTCAACTGTTTCAGTGGCAAACCTGTGGGTTCTTGCGTTGCCAGATGGGGTCTCCACCTACACGGAGCAAGAGTAATTAATCTAAAGAAACTTGTCACAACATAGAAAATTGTAGTAAATCTGAACCAAGACTTTCAGAAAGGATTTAAAGAAAGGGGAGCGATTTCTCCACTGGGTAAATTTAACTTCTCAAATGGAATTTAAAGTGGATAGATTATTGCAACCAAAATCAGGAAATGATAACATACAGACTTCAAGTATTCCAACATTCCAATATAGATGAAAGCCTAAATCCAAAAAATGAAGTATGGATTAATGTGTACCACAATTGAGTGAACAGCAGCTGGAATGTTTTGCTTCATTATCTGCAAGAACTGTAGCCCTCGTTTCCATGCAGGGACATCCATGCTGCGTTCGGCAGGAGGAGATCCTTAGAACAAGTGAATATCCCAAGATCAACACCATGTACATAGATACTCTATTGCTACTGACTGAATAATGAATAAAACATGTTTCTTTGTCAATGAGGATGGATGTGATGATTTTGGATATGTCTGTCCTTGACCTAAAACATCCCTATATATGTTCAACAAAATGGACAAGAAACTAAAAGAGAAAGAAATGAGATTAGTTACCTAATTTCTTCTGATTCTATGGTAAGGATGTTGCCAGAAACTAGTTCGTACTGATAGCGGCACTTTGAGCAGGACACAAGCTGGAATGCATTGTCCATATTAGCAACTAAATGAAATAAACAACAATAATGTGCCAAAAGAATAATGAGTTTGATGACATGGTCATATCATATATGATCATAAATTCAGGAATATCATTAAGCAACCAACTGCACACTTCTTTTATTGAATATTTCTACACAAATAGCCACAATTTTTTTCTTTTCTTTTTTTGGATATCCTTACCCTCTTAAGGCAACCAAAAGTAAAATAGCAAATATCTACTGAAGAAACAGAGGTAGGATCATGAAATTCATTTTGACAATGAATACCCCAAACTTTTTTGGTTACAATATATCAGTTTACACACGCATATTGAGACATTTAAATAATCATATGAGTCGGAGATGCTCCATTTATCCACTCTTCATGAAAGCACTAAACTAGAATTCCAAATAAAAATTTGACGCATAGCCATAGCTTTTATCTGGAGAGCTTAGTAGTTTTCAAAGATAAGTGCCAGCTATTAGAGGATGAACATATGGGTGAAAATATAAGCACATGCCTGAATGCCTTGCTGGGGTTGAGCAACAGCAACAGCTATTGTACAACTTGGGCACCTCACAACCTTACCAAAAGGAACCTGCAACATGGTTCATAGAGTTCGTTAGTTAAGATCACTCAAGAAACACTCCCATAGAAGTTTCATCCAGAGATATAAACTTCCAAAAATGGCCTCAAAACTCCCACAGCCTAGAAGTAGCAATCTCATTAGAGGTGTTCTTCTCAGGTTCACTACATCAAAGTTTTACAAATTGAAGGATTTAGAGATGGTATGTGAACCGATTGTCCTAATATCAGCAGAATGCATCCAATTTATATGGCAATATGAAGTCTACATATTGATAAATAAAAGTAAAAAAAAAAACAACCTAAAAAAGAAAATTAGTTCAAAAAACAAAGATCAATGTAAAAAAACAACATGCCAGAAGGGGAAAGACATGTGTCTACTACACAAGGCAAATTCTAGCTATAATACTGTGGTCTCTATATCAGCAGATTAAGGTCTACAATATTATGCACCTTGGTAAATAATCCCATGAGATATACACATAATTGCTTATACAAGAGTAAATGGTCGCTTATTTCTCTCCAAACATAGAGGCTCAAGACGACACAAATAGTCAAAGAGATCATACCATAATACACAACAATAGGTAAAAACTTGAAAGTAATTAGAAATTGTTTTGACTAGGTTCATCCAAACAACAATCAGCAATGATTCAAGATTCAGAATAGTCATCACTGGACTATATGAGGAAAGTTCTAAAGTCAAGATTCAATGAAAATCATACACATTGTCAATGACTATTTATATTGAAAATACCTCTTCACCAGGAGACACTCCCACTCGGCAGACACAATCGATCATTCTAAGGGCATCTGAAATCCTCAGTGATGCTGCAAGACCCTTGACTAGTAATGTATAAGTATGCACATCTGGTCTCGACCACTTCCATCTCTCCACTGAATTGGCATTCTCCATCCAACCTAAAACCGTAAGTACAAGTTCCACCCCCAAATGGAAAAGGTTAATATTAAATGCAATTGGAAAATATTGAGTAGACAAGTGCAACCATGCAAAAACAGAAGAAAAAAACTTATCAAATTGAAGTAAGCATTTGTCTTGAAAAATCATCATTTCTGAATGAACTTGGAAGAAATGAATGGCAGCACTAAGACTGCAAGCACTGATGTGTGTCATCTATACATTCATTGTTGTGTCTCAATTGTATTCATTGTTGTTGCAGAAAACAACATGAGAAGTAAAAGGATTTTGACTTCTCGGGAATTTAGTCGCCTACGATCACTCAAATCCTACATTCTATAACATAAAGGTCAAGGAAAAGATAATTAACCAAAGATTTTAACCTCAAAATGTTTCCTATAATAACAAATTAAATATACATAATAACATAATGTGATCTCATTTCAATCACTTCCAACAAGTTAATCATCACAATCGCAATGTTGAGTACAAAAGCATTAAAAAACACGCGTGCTATTTATATACCAGAATCGAAGCTGGAGCGCATGGCGTAGAACACAGAGAGAGCCAAGTCAGCATTGCCACGATCAAGCGCCGCCGTGATAATTGAACAACAATCGCGAGCACTAACAACGCCGCCACTCCGGCGGTTCTCCGAAATCAAAGACAGCGCCTCGGCGGCGTCTTTGGCGGCGGAAACACGGCCCAATAGATCATCATCCAAAAGCTCCGACGCCAATTTGCCTTCCTCCGGCGACGAAGACACCTGACTCTTTGCGGCCGCAACGAAATCCTTAGAAATGAGAGAACCAAAAGGCAACGGTTGCTTGGTCTTGGTGGGAAAAAGGAAGCAAAAGTGGGTGTGCTTTGGCTTTGGTGGGTAGTAGATGGGGAGCGGGAGCAAAGGCGAGGAGCAGCAGCATGAGTGAAGATTCATGTGTTAGCTAGTGCTGATGAGATTTCCAGGAAATTTTGTTGGAGTTAGAGAGAGGGTTGAAAGAGTATCACCATTTTGGCGCTAGAGAGAGAAGGGAGTAGCCATTGTTGAAACCTGAAACAGAGAAATGTGGATGAGAGACGAGAGGCTGTGATATGAATCTATGATCATACAAGGCTGAGATGAAATCCGACGTGGAAAAAAAATATTTTAAATAAAATCTTCGATTAATCCGAGGCGTAAAAAATAAAATATTAAAAAGTGGAGGTGCGGGGAATCGAACCCCGTGCCTCTCGCATGCGAAGCGAGCGCTCTACCATATGAGCTACACCCCCTGTTGATGTATCCAACTCTTTTTCTATTTTAAATTCTGTATTCTTATATCTCAATATGGATCAGTTGCCTGTTTAAAAAGGATAACTGATGATGTATCCCAACGTCGTAATCGTATGTTTTTATGAACTTGACAGATTTGCAATTTGGCTAAAAGAAATTATTTGAATATAATAATAATTGAACTTACAAAATAGTGTACTTGAATATACACATATATTTTCCCAGCTTATTGTTACTCGAACATTGTCCAATTGTTATAAGTAATGTGGAATTCATTTATAAATAAATTAATTTTTAAGAGAAGTGGTGATTGAAAATAGAGATGTAAGTTGTCCCTTTTATGATGGGGAAGATCAAAGTTTTGTCCATTTACTTTAGTTGCAAATTTGTTATCTTAATTTGGAACTCTTATTATAACTTGTAAGTGGGTAAATTTTCAAATTGCTCCCCATATAAATCC
This sequence comes from Ballota nigra, assembly GCA_947034835.1. Lineage (NCBI taxonomy): Eukaryota > Viridiplantae > Streptophyta > Magnoliopsida > Lamiales > Lamiaceae > Ballota > Ballota nigra. The sequence goes on along the minus strand of OX344720.1, from coordinate 123,052,039 downwards.
TATCTTACATTTGTTTCAATATGGGGATTTTTTTTTTTTTTTGGACAAATGATGAATATCAAGGCAGCAATGTCTCTTAAGGTGAGTATCATTTGGTTTATTTGAAGTACATATGAATTTATGTTCAATGGAGAAGTTCCAAATGCACCAAGAAATGTGCAAGAAAATAAAAACAATGTTTTGGTCATGGATAAATGCCAAAAGACAGTGTTGTATAGTTGTTCGTTAGGCGGATGGTTTTTTAATCCTTAGTTTGTTCAAATGCTGAAAAATAGACGAGATTTGAATGGTATCATAAAATTATTGAATTTTAGGATTTTTTTTTTATAAGGGATGAAGTATCTCTTATACTTTCTATTAATATAAAAAAACATCCGATTTAAAAAAAAATGTTCCAATAATAATATAAGTGAGAACATAATTGGTGCAAAGAGGGAGTATTTGAGTTTGCCCCATTCTAATCCACTTGGTTGTCGAAGAAACTTACAAGTTACAACTCGACCTATCTTGTGCAGATTTTTTTTTTTTTTTTTAATTTAATTCTTGTGAAGTTCAACTATAAACCAAAATTCAGATTTTTTTAATTAATCTCAGTAGAGGTTTTAGCAAATAGTCCCAAAACCAAATATAAAGTTTCAACTCGATTTCAACCCCAGCTTAAAATTCCTAAATTTAACTGCATTGATCCAACTACATAATAGATGAATTACAAAGGCAGCATCACAGCATCACTAGTTGGGAATAGCATCGTAGCATCAAAAAAAAAATTCAATAATTTTACTTGCACTTTCTACCAAATGGAGTTTTCAATAAGCTATATACATGGGCAATAAGGGAGAAAATGTCGAAAAAAGTACTATTATGGAACTGACAAACATATCAATAAGATTTGAAACTGAAATGAGTAGTTCCTAAACTCAAAAAAAAAAAAAAAAGACCGTACAAACATTGTTCCATACGCAGCATAAGTGACTAGCAGTATCAGTTACGAAGATGATTTCTTGCCCATGGCACTCTAGGCTGCCCACCTCCATTTCCAATTCTTCTTGGTACATTATTATTTTGCTGCTGAGACAACCCCCGCATTCTCTGCTCCTTCATGTTAGCAAAAAGGGAGTCCAACGTCTGAGACTTCTGCTTCAATACTGCATTATTGGTTTGTTGAAATGGTTTCTGCATATAAACAAGTAGTACGAAGCATGAGACACCATAAAGGTTCAAAAGGAGTCTTGTGAATCTAAAATATACTACCAAATAATCAGTATTTTAAAAAGGAAACTACCTTCACAATGAAGCCTCCTCGATTTGCAGCAACTTTTTGTGCAGCCATCGCCCCATTCCTACACCAACAAGACAAACAAAAATTGGAGATACATAGAAATGACAGGCAGAATAGCACTAACCAGCAAAGGCATCCCACTTGGAAAACTGAAGATGTTCGGGGAACTCACGCACATGACAGACAAGCAGTGTGAAAAGCTCACCATTCTATTTACATTTAATCTTACATCTCATGACCAAAAACCAAATTACACCATTCCAGACCAAAGCAAGTAATGTAATCTTTTAATTTAATTACAAAGTACATATTCAAGTCAACACTAGGCTCCTTTCGGACGAGCAAAAGAATGCACTCCATCCATAAGTAGTCTGATATGCATGACCCACTGAAACTACTTTAATCTGTGCATGTAAACAGATCCATCCTCCACCAAAATCCTTAATCAGACTTCTGAGAAAACAATTTTACTAGTCATACGATCCACTGTGAAGAAATACTTTAAAGACTGCATGATTGCTTCAAGCTAGTGGAAAGTGGCTAATCAAGCTGTGTGCATCCAGCCTCCAATACGTACTCTGAAAGGCCATGCATAAGCTCGAAAGTTGGCAGTGCTTACTAAAACACACATTTGAACCAGAAGGACATCATACATAGATGTCACACCAGAAACCACAGTTATGTGCTTGAACCATCACATGTGGCCTAAACAGATAACATAGCAAAACTGCACACAGTTCTAGAAAACTAATTGGTTGAGATGTGGAAATGGACAGCTTTCAGTGGCATCCATGAAAATACTCTGACAACTTGAAAGGGCAATGCTCTATATTCTCTTTGTCCTGTTTGCACAAGCATGTCAATGGATATGACTGACCAAAAACTACCAATTTCTAGATACACCATCAAATAAGTTGATTTTCCAAGCATGTTTCAATTGACAAAGATCTTCCATTTGGGACAACACAACTTCAAAAGGCACAAACTTAATAGCAGCAAATGCATGCTTGAAATTTGTTCATGTGGTTCTATATAGATACAGCACAACAAGCTTTGTTCACGCTTATAATTCCATGCATGAATTTGTAGTCCAGTTATGCAACAAGGCAGTTCTCTTTGGCTTCAAAATCCAACCAAGAGGTAAACCTGCACATTCTGCATGTATGCACTGAAAACCAACTACCAATAGGAGAGATTTTATAGCTTTAAGGGCATCCTTTTATGTCAACATGAAATCTCAGAAGCCACCCAAAAACACCGCAAACAAGATGCAGGGGAAATAACTGCATGGTTTTCAAAATAGACAAGCAGATGTAGAAGCCAGAGCGAACAGCAAACACCAGAAATTACCTGAAGCAAGCCAAATTACCATTGTCAAAGCAAGCTAATAACATCAATATTTCCTTCACCTTCAACAATGTCAATTTATGGAGCTAACAATAATAACTCCAACCATAACTGATGGAAGTACCTTGGTTTATTTGCATTGAAAGCCCTGCTTTGGTTGAATGCCCTGCCTTGGTTAAAAGCTCTGTTGCCAATTGGAGCAACAGCAGCCTTTCTAGCAGCCTCAGATGCCAGGGGAAACTGATTTCCCTTAAAGTTAGACCTCCTTTGAGCAAGAGCTCCCTGTCAAAAGATAAACATACCAGGTGAAAATGCTACCTCAGTGATCACACCTCCCAACACAATTCTTGAATAAAAACAAAATAAACGGACAAAGATAGTAGGCATCAAGATGTTTTGTAATTTGGCAATTACCTGTCTAAGAGATGACCGAGTGTCCATAAATCTTCGAACTTTTAGAGATTTATCTTGAGCAACTTTTGCAACAAATTTCTGACCCCGGTTCTGCAAGGATCAAGTTCAAGAATAATATAAGATGCTGCAGAACGGATATCAAGAATCAAAGTCAACAAGAAGAATAACAGGGGGGGCAGTCTTACTGAAACTCGTTGATTCTTAGGCTTCAAGGAGTTAGTCTGTGACATTTTGATGATGTCATCTGCATAAGAAGTGGACGTAAAATTAAAAAGAAGCTTCTTGACATAAATAGAATCAGTATACAAGATTTTTCATCAGCGCACCTAATGTCATGTCCATTTTCTTCTCAGTGAGAGCAATCGCTTCAGTAGTTAAGGGTTTGGCTGCCATCTGAAAGAGAAGATAGGAATGTAAGTTAATCATTAATATTGACAAATATGCAGCAATAATCCTTTAGAGACATTGGCATACCATATAACATAATGTAAACAAACACAGATAAGCTACAACTCAAAGAAGGCACCAAAGAATATTCTTCTTCGGCATGAATATCATAGGTGTCCTCTTCTAACAGGAATATATTCACTTCAATTAAGTGTAAATATTTTGATATCATTGCTTCTCCAGTTATCCTCAACATATTACACTAGTACAATCCCACAAGAACAACAGATGAAATTCTTAAAATAAACACAAACACACAGATAACCCAAATCAACAACACTGCCTCAGGACACAGGAGAGACCTGCGAACAACATCAAACTGATGTTTTCTAGAGAACAAATCGAATTTTACGAGAGAACATGCTACTAGTCTAATATTATCGCTTTGGCCCACTCATATTTTGTAGTTGGAATATATTTTCAAGCACAATATACAAAATAAAGTCCAAAACTTCTCTCTCTCTCTCTCCCTCCCGATAATTTCTATTTTAAAACAAAAACATAGCACATTCATAAGAAAATTGTCCGCATAATCATAAAAATACTGCAATTACAAAAATAGGGATGAATTTGATATATTTACAACTCAGTAAAGCAAGCGACTAAAACCTACCCAACCCAATACCCCCACAATCCCACACACAGAGCACAAAATAGCAGTACACAAGCCATACTGATAAAGCATCCAGACACGAATTCGTACACAGTACAGACACAGAGTAGATTCCAACACTTTAACAGATAGGAAGAAAAAGTTACCCGTTAATTAAGCAGCTGTCGAAGTCCGAAACGGAAAGCTTGGGAAAAATCTAGGTTTAGGGTTTGAAAGAACAAATGCGAAAGCTGAAAATCGAGCAGCAAAGCCGATGATGTGAAACGAGGAAAACAATGAGAATTGAATTTATATATAGTGTGGGTATAGGGAGAAGTCGCAATAATAAATCGAGCGATTTTAGTTGGTTTTATATAAGTGGTCTACTTCCGAGACTTGCTCACCAAGATATTGCCTTTGTTAGAGACTTAGAGTGGATATTTTTAGGGTTTTTTTCTTTTTTAAATTGTGGGAGAACGGTGAATTTCTAGGTGGAGATATTATTTTTGGTACTTGCATCCATTAATCAAGAGCAATTTGAATTGGAAAAAAATTTGGAGTATGTATAGAGTGAAATTGATTTATATATGAATTATCGAACGGTATTAATTGTTTTCACTAAAGAGTATTAGTTGTTTATCCTGAAAAGTATTACTGGTTACACTGAAGAGTCTTAGTTCATTTTCACTGAACTAAGACTCTTTAGTGTAAATCAGTAATAATCTTCAGTAAAAACAACTAATACTTTTCAGTGAAACAACTAATACCCTTCATGATTTATGTATAAACTAGTTTCACTCTATACTTTGTTAAAAATTTATTATTATTATTATTTTAAATTACATTTTTTTTTAAAAAATATCTTAATATTATTGATATATAATATTAAAATTGTAACTATAATTAAGTAAATAATAAAAAATACTAAACATGAATAAATAGAAAATTTAAAAAATATTAACTAATTCACATATTCAATTTCAAATTAATATAACAACAATATTACTTAAAATTACATTTGTTGTATACTTGCATGCCCAGTTTTCCTCATGGTATGAGATACAGTAACAATTGAACGCAAAAGTTTTAACTCTAAAGATAAAATCACACATTCCAGATTTAAAGGTAACATTTGACAAAAAAAAATATATAATTAAAAGAAAATATGTGTAGTTGTTTGTGTGGGAATAATTGATTAATGTATTTGTTGGGACAATGTCAGTTTTGAGTTGATCTTAAAGCCCCTGAAAAGATGAATTTGCTGAAGTGTTGTTTAGTCAGGATTAGTCTTGATAGGAATAGATCAGGTTAGAATGTTTTATTTTCACATGTACTCAGTGAGAGGAGAACTCACTAAAGACAATCAAGACTGAAATCTAAAGAACACAAGAGCACCATCTCTGACCCAGAAGTTAATCTTTATAAGCTGGTTAGCTTATAGTCAAGATGAAGAGCATGATCCTGAGATCACTGTTAACTCATCAGTCCTTGAGGAGTCAGGCTGCACTGGATATTTGGGAAAAGACTTGAAGTAGGAGCCAAGCAAGCAAAAGGAATGTCAGCGCTGGACATGTACTTTGTAGATGAGGACAAACTTGAACTCAGATAAGACAAGACTGAACTGAAGAACGAGTTCTGACATTTTCACCTACCCAAAGACATGGACCAATCAGAGGAAGACAAGTCATGTACGGACCCTGACACAAGTCTGACATCCCTACAGAGTTCAACAGGCATGCATTTAATACATTTACCTAATCCATGCAAGTAAGCGGTTGCATGCAGACTTATGCCTGTTTGAATTATCCTACCAAAAAGGTGTGAGAAGGCTATGTCTTCCAACGGATAGTTTTTCAAATCATCTATGTAACACCCCGTTTCCGAAATGAAGGCACTTGTGGCTTTTAACACTCCAAACTCGGGTCGCTACTTAGTAACTGAAAATTTGAGCTTAAAATTTCTTTTTTATTTGTTAAAAGGCAAGTGTAAATAAAATACTTTGTAGCGGAAGATCATATATAAACTAAGCATGAGTAAACAAGGTCCTTTATTTAACTCTAAAAGTTATAATAAAGAGGATATTTGCATATAATATATTCATCGAGTAACCTTTAAAGGTTTGTTACTCGGCATCATAATTAAAGTCGTCTTTAAAAAAATAATTATAATATTATTTAAATATTTATATATATAAATAGCATCATGTTTAGGGAAAACTCTGTGTCGCTGCTGCAACTCCGACCCCTCTCGATCATATTCTGAAAAAAAATATTAAACTGTCGGGGTGTGAGATAAAATCTTAGTGGATAACCTGTACGCTCTTATACAGATTGGCGAGATCCTGAAAAGTTGATAGTTTTACCTCTTCCCGGTTTAAGTATTGAGGTTTGTTTAAATTTATTTTATAACTAAACTTTACTTGCATTTCGTACACATATATCTTATTTTACATAGTGGACACAAAGTAAATCCCCATTTCATTTCACATAGTGGGCACTAAGTAAATCCCCATTTCACACAGTGGGCACTAAGTAAATCACCATAACATATATCATATAGTGGGCACTAAGTACATCCCCATTTCATGAGCTTAATATATTTGTATCCATAATGTTTAGGTATGATTAGTTTACTTCAGAAATACACCAACGGTCCATATAACATTATCGACTAATACAGATAGTGTCACCCACCTCTTAACTTTTAAAGAAAAGTTACAAACTTCTTGAAATAGTTATTGAATTAGGACAAGTAGGCACGTCTGGGCTCTGACTTGGGTTGCACTTCACCTAGCACGATTTCCTTTCATCTTATGATCATTTAATTCATAAAAGTTGTTTTAGGGAATCTTGGTAACACACATAATTCACATAAGTTTCTTTCGTTTGGTTAATTCGGTTAAGGTTTTCAGTTTGTCCTTTAGTTCGAAGTCCTTTTTTAAAAACCTTCACTTCTTCTTAGTTTATATAATAAAACATACAACTAGTCAAAAATATATATAAGCTTATCGAGGGCGTTAAACTTGTTCTTTTGATCGTTTTAAGAAAATAATACATTAGCTTAACGATAAATTACTTATACTTTAAAATGTTTTGAGATAATTACTTAAGTATGAAGATAATTAACAAAAGTAATCCTATAAATATGTAGCATCCTGCATGATATTATTTTTGGACTCAAACGCCCTGTTCGAATTAGGTTTTTCGAAACCTTTCAATTTTAGTCTTTTAACTTTCCTATACTCTAACAATTTCGTTAAAAATATTTAAACCCTTTAATAAAACATGGAGACTTCCAGAATATCATCTAGACATGCATACAATAAGATTATGCTGTGATTTTTTTCAAGGAAGACATGCCTAAACATGAACCCTATCGAAAATAGTAAACTATAGACTAGAAATGTCGCAAATTGTTTACAATTATTTAGACACTTCTTAAAAATATGAATTTCGACATGGTAACACAAAAATATATATACAAGATGAATATGACTTTTTGCAAACTTAAAAGGTCCTGTAAAAAGTTATACTTTCATTTTTATGAAACAAGGACAGTGGTTTATTGCATTTTATATTATTTTCGAACATCCATTTCTCCTAAGATATGAGACTTATAGATACCAATTTTTGCAAGATTATACTACTCCATTCCAGGTTTAACAACGTATTTTTAGTTCTATTTTATCATCGTTATAAGTAGGAGATAAACGGGCTCAAAGTAGCTGAGTCCATCACTTTTGAATCTTAATAAACAAGCTATTAGATTACCCCAGTTTATATCTAGTCTAAACAAAAATAGAAAAAATACATTTAGGGAGTTCCAAAAATTATAAAATTCGACATGATGACTCTACTATAAGTGCTCTACAATATTCAATTCTTACTTCTCAAAGAAAGGTTAAGTAAACATGTTTTCTAAGGCAAAACATCACAAAGGTTCATTCTAGACACACCAAGTTCAAAAATCTATTTCTCTTAGGAATCACCTCTAAAAATCATAAAAATTTAACCAGATACAGTAGAATTCTATAAGAATATGCATACCAAATTTCATAACTTTCTGTATAGTATGAGTATAGGAACTGGGTCCATAAACAGGGGTATTACAGTTTCAATCGATTCTGGGCAGTGCAACTTTAGGATTTTATTTCTCTTTCGATTTAACTCTGATGACTATGATATTTACACAGTTTATAGTTCGTTATGACTAATTTGTTCAGTAAAATTTTCATAGATTTATTACTGTTATAAATATAAGATCAGAAACTAACAAATTGATGTTCACATAATCGATCGGAAAAAATGCATCGAATTCCAAGTCACATAACTCCTTCGTCTTAATTCCAAACACCACTGAATTTTGGATGAGTTCTAATTCACTTACAGTTAATTAGGCACAATTAATTTCATAATTTTCTGAGCAATGAAATATGAAAAAACGAAACAAATATTTAGCAATTAAACACATAAGGATGAACATATGGGTAACCTTTGTATTTTCCTTCTTAGTATGGAGTCTTGGACGAAATTTCTTGACGAATAATAGTTGATTTGAGTTCTAAAATGATGGATGAAGGTTTCTCTCTCCCCCTCTCTCAAATTTCCCTACGAATTCGACTGAAGAAATAATATAAGATTGTGTTTTCAAATATCTGAATTCATCAAATCTCAAACAAAAACAATTGGCTCCTTTGGATCATTGAACGAAAAAAATTCTGTAAAGAATGAATATATAGTTTTGAGATTTAAAATGTAAATAACTCTTTTTCTATTAAATCATCCCATATTTAAAAAAAAATCCCTCCGACCTTGTAGCAACCAATATAGAAAAACAATTTTCACGTACACACAAAGAAATAAAATAAAAGAGTGGGTCTCTTGTACCAATTACACCGTGTAACAGGGCATATGATCAACCCATTTTTAATACGGTCGCACGTGTAACAAATCATAAATATATAATAGCAACATGTTTTCCTTATATAGTTTTGGCTCCATTTTGTCTTGACCGTTGATCTTTTTTGTACTTTTCGTATTAGCCGTTGGATCATTTTGTCTACTCTCTATGGAATTGTTTTAATGGCTACATTAACATTATATTTAATATGATTGATGATATTGCTTATTTCTTTTGTATTATACCTTTTAATGTGCAACCGTTACAATTTTTTTTACCTATATATATGTGTCTACATTACTCATCCATTCATCATTGGTTTGGTTGACCTTTTGTATTATTTTTTTATTTCTATTGCAGGCAAAATCATTAGTTCCTAGAGCATGTATTTTCTCATCTAACTTGGACGATATTGAAGATGTTCTGCATTTTATTTTGTTTGAGTAGTATGTCTTATTGGTCATTGTATATATGTCTGAATTTATTTTTTCTTCTTTCAATCATGTAGACCATATGAAAAATTGTATTATTTGAGGATTAAAATATATTTATAAGTTTGTATCGTTTTCTTTATCAAGTATGAAATTATATGTTGCAAATCTTTTTTCAAGCCTAACATAAGTTTGTATCATTTTTTTCGAGTTTGACCTCAATTCTATTTCTGTCTCAATATTGCCAGAAAATCATCCGAACATTCTTCATTTCCCTTTTTTGAAAATCTTGCTTGATCTTCATCAAGTCAAGACCCAAGTACTGTAATGAGAACAATGTTTGTATCTTGCTTAATGTTCTCATGGTTGATGCTTCACAGAACTAAAGAACCCACCAAAGCTACAAGAATCCTCACTAAAACACGTCAATATAAAATAAAATCATACGAACCGAAAATTGAGCCGCCAAATATGGAAATTAAGATCACAAACAAAATTAAAACCGGATGAATTTGTGTGAAAATCCAGGATTTAAATGGAAAGATAATTAACCAAGAAAGCCCTCATCCTGTAGCTGCAACCGCTGATGGAATTGAATAGCACTGGCAATAATAACTAAATCTGTCGAAAAGCGATTGAAATGGTAAGAACTAAAATCTCCCATACTTAATCGTCAATTAAAATTCTGCAAATAAGAAATCCATTTACCAACATTTCAATAGTCATTCTTTGATTTTGCCTCTATCAAAAGATTTTAAATCTTCCATCCATATATTTGAGGAGTGAATTAAATTCCAACATATCACCAACAAAATACCAAGAAATGTACAAACCAATCAAATGATTGGAGATGCGCATGTAAGAAAATGCAGTTGGTCTTGCTCAAAATTATCAATGTCTATGCTAATCTAACAGAAAGGGTATGTGTATTTCATTTTCAAATGAGTAGGGGCTTATTCGATATAAATTAACAAGACAAAGGGTTCATGTGTACAAAAAAAAAGTATAGTTGTCTATCTGACCTTGATGAATAAAATTAATGGCTAAATTGACCCTTTTCCCATTTACCAACTATATATTATATATTTTGATTACCAATTAAGCAACTGATGGTTCTATTGCGTAATGTGATAGTATATTTCCACTATATAAAAAAATGTGAATAAAAATAGTTTTGGTAATAACTACAATTATTGAGTAGATTAAAGAAAACTAGAATATTATAAAAAGTTTCTAACAAAATATTATCTCATTATATTAGTGTTCAATGTTATTAATCATAATATTAATAATTTTTAATTTACTATATGATTTGTGGAAAAGTCTTGTGTGAACCACTTTTATTGTGAAATTGATTTGCATTTGTGTGTATGTTATAATGTATAAATTGTTTCATTAAAATTTATTCATGTAATAGTATTAGTTGGTTATTAAAAAGTATTAGTTTTTTTTTAATATTAACTGCAAAATAGGTGCACAGTCAAACTGCTTCACATGATCCAAAAATGAAAGGGTTAATTGCATATAAATACACCAACTTTTTTATAACTTTCAATTTAATCCCGAACTTCACGATTAGATTATAAAAACCCAACCTTTTAACGAATTTAAATCCGATACATGTTTTTGTGTCTCCGCCCGTTTTCGACCGATATCTGGTGATGTGTCTCGCCTTTTTGTGTCTCCGTCCGTCTCCGACCAATAGCTGGTGACGTGTCTCGGCGAGACACGTCACCAGATACCAGTCGAAAATGAGCGGAGACAAAAAAACATGTATCAGATTTAAATTCGTTAAAAGGTTGGGTTTTTATAATTTAATCGTGAAGTTCAAGATTAAATTGAAAGTTGGAAAAAATGTGGTGTATTTATATGCAATTAATCCAAAATGAAATGAAAGAAAATAATGGGTCCAGACCTCTTAATGAAATGAAAGAAAATTGAACTTGCATATTTTTTCATATGAATCACACTTATTCTTCTCCATATTGTAGTATGAGTGATTTTCAATGTTGAAAAAGTCTCAAACTATTAATTAAAATATGAATATATGCATGTATGCAGTAACATAATTTGTTTACAATAAACCTTAGTTTCATCTCAAGTAATGACTATTTTTAAAAATATTTTAATAAATTTTTCACCTTAGTTTTCCTTTTATAGTTTGAGCGGGAAATCATTTAGACCGTTGATTAGTTTTTGTGAGTTGATCATCACCATTCATTTTTTTTTTATTTAATGATTAAAGTAAATCTGTCTAACTCAGAGTTTAATTTAATTTGTTATTGATTGCTAAAATTTTGGAGCAGTTATTTTTTTTATCATATTTATATTATACGTTCCATGTATTTTCTTCATCATCATCTGCAAGTTTTGATTTTATTTTTGATTATATGATTATCATATTTTGGGTCGGTAAAAGTGGTCAGAGAGCTTTTGATGATTACCGATGCAACAACGTTGGTATTGGGCTTGGGACTTCCCACATCGTGGGAGTGTTGTGTATTTACACCGAAAGTGAACCTTTTACCACGATTATGACGCTCCCCGGAGTTAACACCCTCTCATTCTTCTCATCAAGATGCAAATTCAGAACCCTGACGATACTTAATTTCACAACTAAAAAATTTGTATTAATGACTGGGCTTGATTTTACTTGATATGATATGAAGTCTTTCTTGCCCAACCTTTTCTATAAAATATGAAAAAAAAATGAAAATCTTGTGAACTACTTCATTATGTAGATATTAAGATGATGTATATATTTCCATTTGAATATGATGTGATTGTGAAGAAGATTTTGACGAGTGCATATATTTTTCCAATTAAATTGTTTTTTTTTTTTATTCTATAGTTTTCAACTTGCCAGATTAGTTTCTCAATCCCCATTAATCACGCTCCTATAATACTAGATGATTAGTTTTTCTTATAAGACCACTTACTTAGTTGGTCATTCACGTAATCACTTTTAATCTCTTTATTTATATAATTAATGTTATAAATTAAGAAATATTTACCAAATCTATAAAACAAATCACAGCCAATATATCTCCATTTTTTTCTGCAAATTTAAAACAAACTTCCTAACCAATCGTCATTAACGTGCAAAAAAAATATAGTGTTGATCGAATTGAAGTATCTGAAATTAATAGTTAGGATTGATCCTATAATTTGCAAAAAAAAAAAAAAAAATAGAGTGTTGATCGAATTGAAGTATTTGAAATTAATAGTTGGGTTGATCATATAATTTATAGTATAATTTGCTTGAGAGTAGTTAATTTGTTGTTATAACTAACTTAATTATTTGAATTTTCAGAAAATTTGAATTTTCTAGAAGGCTATATATGTTCATAAATACAATTATTTAGTAGGCCCAAGACATAAGTGTGTTTTTGCATATGGAGGATTGGAAAGTTTTTTTTGGCCATTAATCAACAATTCATCACTTTATCATTACCTTTCATTTTTTTAATTTAGTAATTATAATAGATTATATTATAATTAATCTTTAATTTGCTAATAATTAGGGTCAACTACAATATTACCCTATTTATATTCTTGGAACCTCCAATTCTTAACCACTTTATAGAGGTCAATTTATAGATTATAGATTTATATATTTAGAGTCGTTCTTTCAGAGGTTAAATATTAGATTAAAAAATGTCATAGTATGTATAATCGTTTTTTTATTTTTTTTTTTATTTTTTTTTGCAAGAATTTATTTGTAGATAAGAATGTGTAAATTTCATTGATATTTGTATTTATTGTAAATTAATTGGAAGTATTTATCGAAGGTTTGTACTTTACAACTTTTTACATTGTTTAGTCTCATTCTTCATGCCGTTGTACCGCCCCTCCATTGCACATGACTCAAAAACTTGGTAACCACTGCTACTAACACTCTTCAATCACGCACACACGAGGAAAATTTTGATAATTTGACCATTAGAGATCGTAATGAAAGGTTTGTAGGTGTTAAATAGTTTTTTTTATATTATTTATTCTTCCAAACTTTGAAGGCTTTCTTGAAGATTACTAAAGATAATTCATTCAAAATTTGAAGTGTATTATATCAGTATTACTGTATTAAAAATTTTACACAAATTCTAGCATGCACTCACCACTCAAGTGCATAGCATGCACTTGGATTTTAAACTTTATTTTGACTTCAATTTTGATTTTTTCAAAACACACACAAACACATGTGTTTTTTTTTTTTTTTTTTTTGCAATTGGGGTATTACTGATGCCTTCTTGGGCCATTACTGATTTCTTCATGGGGTATTACTGATTACTTCTTGGGGTATTTCTGATTTCTGCTTGGGGCATTTTTTTTTTTCAAAATCCAAGTGCATACCATGCATTGAAGTGCACACTAGAATTACTAATTTTTTTTTATGATATTTTATCATAATAGAATATTGATTTTATTTATGTATAATATATATTTTTTCATTCTGCACATTTGAATGAGTCTCATATATTTTATTCAGCATAACTTTCAAAATATTATTGATAGTTCCAAAAAAATGGTATTATTGAATCTTGGTGGATGACATTGTAACGACCCAATATTTTATCAGTGTAAATTGCAGTTAGATATTATAAAAATATAATAGATCTTTTAGAGATTCAGGTGGGGTATATATGTCAAAATTTATAATTTTTAATTTGATACAAAATCTCTAGAACGACATTTATTTTGTAACAGAGGGAGTATTAATAGTGACTAATAAAAATTATGCACCACCCACCTCCTAATTTTATGTAACAATTCAAACTAAGGATTCTGCACATTTAAATTTTCATGTTTTCATTTTGGATGTTTGAATAAGTCTCAAATGAATACACAATTTGGAAAATTCTCCACAATAAATCTAATGATATAACAATCACAATACATTTTCTAACTACGATAACCATCAGGTATTCGCGCTATATTTATAATTTATTTTTAAATAAATAATACTTTTTTCATTGTCTAAATTTAATTGAAAGAGAATTATTTTAAATTTATGTGTGCGTGTGTGTTTGTTAGATGAGATTATAGGAGATAAATTTAAGACTATTTATTTCAACACTTGGTCATAGTACGACATGGAAATTACAACGCCTTTGGAGAAGAGAAATTGAATATACGCAAGGAAAAAAAAATCATCCTCAACTTTAATTTTGAAAAATTCAGTTTATATTTGTTTTTAAGTTTTTTGAATTTTCAATCAAAGTTTTAAAATATTTTTAGATTCACTTTCATATACATAAATATAACCTAAACTTATTTTAAAATGTAATTGCCCACGGCAAACTTCTTAAATTTCAGCAACTTACGCCTTTTTTTTTTTTGGATTTTTCATTTTTCTTTAGAAAGATATTTTTCAGAAAAATAAAGAACGATAAATTAAAGTTAAAAATTAAGAAACACGATCAAAACAACCAATTGTTTTTCCTTAAGGTGTGTCCACATCTTATCTCGCCACTTTTAAATATGACAATATTGGTAGTTCAGCTGGTTGAGTCTACCACCTAAGACCCCAAAGGTTTGGGTTCGAGACATGGAGAGGGAATTTATTTCCCCCTCGTGGTGGGGTGGAATTCCCCTCTTGCGGTTTCAGTCTACATCGAGATGAAAAGATTTTGTCATGTATCCGATGGTCAAAAGACTATTGTAATTGATTATGCTAGGAAACTATTGTAATTGATTACCTTTGAATAAAAATATTTATAAATTTATAGGGTTTGTTTTTCATTTAATAAAATTTACTCCACCTATTAATTGCAGTTCTTTATATATCGAGTTGTCTTTCATTTAATAAAATTTATCTATTAATTGCAGTTTTTTAAATTGTGTTTGTATTATTTGGCTAATGATTGCTTTTTCATTAAAAAAAACTTTTTTATCTTGACTTTTAAATCGTAATGCAAAAAATTTATGCATTATGATACGATGCGCTAATTATTGGATGATTGTTGTTAATTTGTGAGATTGTCAATTACTTTGGTACATCAATATTAATTACTACAAAAATAGAGAATATTTGTAAATTGATTTTATTTTGTATATATACCATTACATTAGACTATCCGATTTTTGTACTTATATATATATCATTATTTTTTTAATACTTGAATTCATGTTAATATCAAAATTTGAACAATTTGTTTAAACTATATAGGAAGTACAATTTGTTCAATTAAATTAAATTAATAATGTTAGAATATTAATTTATAATTAAATTATATTCAAAATACGATGTGATAGTTTTTGGATGCTTCATATCTTATATACGAAGTTACAATTTTACAATTAATTGACGAGTGTAATACTTTTCCCCAGTTGTTGAACCATTGATTTTTATAATTTCTCTCAAACTCTGAAGTTGTTATATTTGCACCCTTGAATTTATCGATGACTGTGACGTAATGTTTGTGATGTCAAATAACTCACAAATTATAGCATGAATTCAAGTGCATGACATGCACTTGGATTTTAAGTTCACTTTTGATTTTTTCAAAACACACACTAATACGCCAAATTGTGTGTGTGTGTGTGTGTTTTTTTTTTTTTTTTTTTTTTTGTAATTGTGGTATTATTTATTTCTTCTTGGGATATTGCTAATTATTTGTTAGGATATTACTGATTATTTCTTGGGGCATTACTAATTTCTGCTTTGAGTTTTTTTTTCAAAATCCAAGTGCATACCATATACTCAAGTGCACACTAGAACTACTCAAAATAACTTGAATGCTATTTTTTGAAAACTTTACATGACCAGAGATTCAGATTTCAATTTCAACAATGTGATCAGAATAATAGACATTGAATCCCAGTTTTCAATGTGGAATCTTATCAAATTCCTAAATTAATGAATATGTATAGAGTGAAATTGGTTTATACATGTTACAGCAGGAAATATCCTCGTCTGACAGAAGGTCAGATTCCTATAGATACACTGACCCGACAAGATCGAGAGTTTACATCAGAAAAGAGTATTTAATGTATTATAGGTCTACTGTTGATCTTTATACTAATAATTGTAATAAATCCCTAAATAAAGGGTTGAGACGAATTTAGGGTCACTTTGGGCCTTTGGGGGTGAACCTCTATAAATAGGGGGTCACCCCCTCATTGTAAAGGACTTCACATTTCCTCTCATTTCTCATATATGCAAAAAGCTCTCATTCGAGGGAAGAACGAAGGTTCTTCCCCCATCGTTCGTGTTCGTTTATTATTTATTGTTTGTCGGGCATAACCCAAATAGCCACATAAATCTATCCGTACGAAAATGCCTGTCAACAATTTGGCGCTAGAAGGAGGGTAACGATCTTGTGTTCGTCTCTACGGAAGAACACCAAAATCTCTCTCAGAAAAAAAAATGAAAAACAAACCAAAAAATCCAAACTTGTTCATGACCGTTTCATCAAGCCAGAATCTAAACCATCAAACGAAATTCCAAAAAACAAAACCCATTTTCAATCCTATTGACAGCAGAAAACTCACGACAGGTAGCCAAGGACAAAAAAAATGTTTTTCAAGAAATCCATTTCTTAAACTACAACAGCAGCAAGCCCAAAAAGAAAAGAAGGAGGAAAAGCAGTTGCGGTCCTTTCCGGCGATTGGTTGCCGTCGTTTTCCGCAACGGAGCTCAGCCGCCGGAGTCGCCAAACTCGCCGCCATTCTCCCCTCGTCCACGAGCTCCACCGGCTACGACCACAACCCTTGCACGAGCCGCGGCGATACAGTCAACATAGACCGCCGCCCTTGCTCCGGAACATCGCGACGCGCCACTTTTGAGCCAGGTCGTGCTACCGTCGTCACAGAAGGAACGACACCGCCCCACCTCCATCTCTCGCCGGAAAACCACCCGTGTTAATGGTATATGCAAGCAAAACCACCAACATTGCAGTTAGTTGAAGCCAAAGTCAGTGGGGGGCTACCTGTTTGGGTTTTCAAATCCCCACTGCTTGCCTCGGTTGATACGCCCCTTTCCACAGCTTTTCAGTATGCATTTTGGCGCGTTTCCCAAGACATGTTGAAAAGTCAAGGATTCCAGCCTCGATCCGCGCACCGCCGAGGCCGATACCCGTCTACCCGCTGAGGCTCGGTAGCCTCCGGACGCTGCCCGCGGTTGCACACAGTCGATGCCGCGTCCGCCTCAAAGCCGTCCTCGGAGCCCGCTTCCTAGCGATCACCTTGCCCGCATCGTCCACCCGCGGGGCACTCCTAGCCGATCATTGCTTCCGGCCACACCAAATCTTGGCCGCTGCCCGACGTGTGATTCCCGCGCCGCCGCCGAGCGGCCTCAATCGCTGCCTAAATTTCTGCCACGTCTCCGAGCACCGGATAGATAATTAATTGCCACCCGCGTCGCCCAGCGGCCACCTCCCGGTGCCGCCAGCCTCACGCGTCACCCTCGCATCCAGCCCGCATCGCTCGCCTTGCAGCCTGATGTTCTCGCACCGCTGCCCGCCTCCCGCCTCGTGCAGCCTCCGGGCTGAAAGCCCTTCTCACTGCCGCGGCTTAGCCACCGCACCGACCTCCCCGCGCCGCCGCGCACCACCAGCGCGAACCTCCCTCATCGCCGCCCGCTCAGCCGCCAGCGGGGCTTCACCTTAGTCATCGACTAGCGACCTCCGGGCAAAGGGCTTTTCTCGCCGCCGCACAGAACCATCGCCTGGCAGGCTCCCCACCACCGAGAAGCGGTCTCAGCCTACCCGCGCAGCCGCCTCCCGTCGCGGCCCCTGCGTCGACGCGACACCGTTCAGCCGCCACGCACACCGCCATTGCCGCCCGCTGCCTCCTCGCCGCACGCCGCGGCCAGCTGCTCCTCCAGCGCTCCCCGCTCGCCGTCACCGCACAGGCCGCTGCCGTCCACGCGGCCAACTTTCCCGCCGTCGGCAACACGGCCTCGCTGCCCGACTTCCGCTTCATCCGCCGCCAAGGAGAGATGACCTGCGTGTGATTTTCAGATATGAGAACCAAGAATGGGCCAGAGGAACAGCAATTAGGGCCTTATTAATATTAAAGTCGGGGGCCCTTTTTTATTTAGTATATTGGGCCAAACTTTTGGGCCTTTTTTATTTAATTAGTAGGGCCAATCTGTTGGGCCTTTTTATTTAATGTGTAGGACCGATCTGTTGGGCCTTTTTATTTAATTTGTGGGGCCAATTTTATTTAACTATGGGCCCTAATTCAAAAAAAAAAAAAAAAAAAAGAACAACGGACAGCAGCTTCTGAGACGGGCATCCAGAGCCTTTTCGACAACGAAAAATCTACGGGCAGTCCTTTGCCCACTCGAATCAGGTTTATTTCGGCAATTTCCTTTTAATATATATCGCAACTCGCAAATTTCATATATAGTAAAAGCGGGGGCATATACTCATATTAAAATCGGGGGCAATTTTTGAAATGCAGTTTTCATTTGATATTTCCTTTTAATATATATCGCAACTCGTAAGTTGTCATGTATATTAAAAGCGGGGGCATATACTCATATTTCGAAAATTAAAATCGGGGGCAATTTTTGAAATGCAGTTTTCATTTGATATTTCCTTTTAATATATATCGCAACTCGTAAGTTGTCATGTATATTAAAAGCGGGGGCATGGATATACATATCCTAAGATTATTTTGTGACATAAAAAACAAATTTTTTGACGCTGAATTCAACTAAATACAGTCGGTTATTTGAAACTTCGAATATAATTTCGAAAAATTATTGAGGTTGCTCACCGAATAAATAACTCAATATTTAAAACATGGTCACACCTTTCGACTACAAACATTTATCCGTCTTTTAGGCGTCGACATTCCGCCTAGATTGGCGAAGTAATCCGTCTTCTCGACGTCGATTAGTCCGCCGTTTCAGGCGTTGACGTATTGATTAGTTCGCCTTCACAGGCGTCAACTAATCCACTCGAGTTTATCCGTCTTTTAGGCGTCGACATTCCGCCTAGATTGGCGAAGTAATCCGTCTTCTCGACGTCGATTAGTCCGCCGTTTCAGGCGTCGACATATTGATTAGTTCGCCTTCACAGGCGTCAACTAATCCACTCGAGTTTATCCGCCTTTTAGGCGTCGATATTCCGCCTAGATTGGCGAAGTAATCCGTCTTCTCGACGTCGATTAGTCCGCCGTTTCAGGCGTTGACGTATTGATTTATTCGCCTTCGCAGGCGTCAACTAATCCACTCGAGTTTATCCGCCTTTTAGGCGTCGATATTCCGCCTAGATTGGCGAAGTAATCCGTCTTCTCGACGTCGATTAGTCCATCGTTTCAGGCGTTGACGTATTGATTTGTTCGCCTTCGCAGGCGTCAACTAATCCACTCGAGTTTATCCGCCTTTTAGGCGTCGACATTCCGCCTAAATTGGCGAAGTAATCCATCTTCTCGACGTCGATTAGTCCGCCGTTTCAGGCGTTGACGTATTGATTAGTTCGCCTTCACAGGCGTCAACTAATCCACTCGAGTTTATCCGTCTTTTAGGCCTCGACAATCCGCCTGGAGTGGCGAAGTAATCCGCCTTTTAGGCGTTGATTAGTCCGCCTGTTAGGCGTTGACGGTCCGCCTGGAGTGGCGAGGTAATCCGCCTGGAGTGGCGAAGTAATCCGCCTTTTAGGCGTTGATTAGTCCGCCTGTCAGGCGTTGACGGTCCGCCTGGAGTGGCGAAGTAATCCGTCTTTTTAGGCATTGATTAGTCCGCCTGTTAGGCGTTGACGGTCCGCCTGGAGTGGCGAAGTAATCCGCCTTTTAGGCGTTGATTAGTCCGCCTTTCAGGCGTAGACGTATTGATTAGTTCGCCTTCACAGGCGTCAACTAATCTACTCGAGTTAATCCGCCTTTTAGGCGTCGACAATCCGCCTAGATTGACGAAGTAATCCGCCCGATCGGCGTTGATTAATCCGTCTTCTCGACGTCGACATTCCGCCTAGATTGGCGAAGTAATCCGTCTTCTCGACGTCGATTAGTCCGCCCTCTCAGGCGTTGACGTATTGATTAGTTCGCCTTCACCGGCGTCAACTAACCTCTTTCTCGAGTTAATCCGTCTTCTCGGCGTTGATTAGTCCGTCTTTTATGCGTAGACATATTGATTAGTTCGCCTTCACCGGCGTCAACTAATCCGCCTCTCGGCGTGGATCCAGTCCGCATGTTAAGCGTTGACTTTCCGCCTTAATGGGCGAGGTATTGTTTAGTTCGTCCTCACCGGCGTTAACTAATCTATTCTCTACTTTGGTTTATCCATGTTAACGACATCGACCAGTCCGCCTTCACCGGCATCGACTGACCCGCATCGTTTTTGCCCACTTGCGGCCGTAATATATCGCGTCTCGGACGCTTTGTTCAAACAACAAATCGATTGTTAATTCAATCATGTATTCGTGAAGTCGCTGCCCGTCAATCGGCTAAAGCACTTCACTCATTAACCTATTGGTTAATCTTTTAAGCGGTTGTTAACTCAATCCCATCTTCGTGAAGTCGCTGCCCGATCATCGGCTAAAGCACTTCACTCATTAACCTGTTGGTTAATCTTTTAAGCGGTTGTTAATTCAATCCCATCATCGTGAATGTCGCTACCCGACCATCGGCTAAAGCACTTCACTCATTAACCTGTTGGTTAATCTTTTAAGCGGTTGTTAATTCAATCCCATCATCGTGAAGTCGCTGCCCGTTAAATTGGCTAAAGCACTTCACTCATTAATCTGTGTATTTATTTTTTAATCGATTGTTAAGGCAATCTGTTGTTCGTGAAGTCGCTACCCGCAAGCGGCCTAAGCACTTCATTAATTTATCATCGCGGTCCTCATCGCCCTATTACTAAAATCAATGCCGGCCAGCGGCAAAAACTCTTTATTAATTGAACGTCATGGTACCCGACTCGGGGGCACGACGGAAGATCGTACCCCACCTAACCCGACCCATTTGTTTGAGGTTTGACTATTCGAAGGTTACACGGAAGATTCGCCCATCACGGACCCTGTTGTCAAAGATTCCTCCGGGGCATCCGAGCTATCTTGTTTTCAGGCTCGGGGGCAAAACCTATTTGAAGCACAGATCAAGATCGAACTCTGGCCGCAATCAGAGCCCAATCTTGGGGGCAATTGTTACAGCAGGAAATATCCTAGTCTGACAGAAGGTCAGATTCCTATAGATACACTGACCCGACAAGATCGAGAGTTTACATCAGAAAAGAGTATTTAATGTATTATAGGTCTACTGTTGATCTTTATATTAATAATTGTAATAAATCCCTAAATAAAGGGTTGAGACGAATTTAGGGTCACTTTGGGCCTTTGGGGGTGAACCTCTATAAATAGGGGGTCACCCCCTCATTGTAAATGACTTCACATTTCCTCTCATTTCTCATATATGCAAAAAGCTCTCATTCGAGGGAAGAACGAAGGTTCTTCCCCCATCGTTCGTGTTCGTTTATTATTTATTGTTTGTCGGGCATAACCCAAATAGCCACATAAATCTATCCGTACGAAAATGCCTGTCAACAATACATAAATCACTAATTAATGCTCCATTTGTTTCTTTTTAGACTGTACATATGGAATAGTGCAGGTTTTAATTAAAAAATTATATATAGTATTAAAAGGAGTAAATTTGAGGATATATTCTACTTTATTTAGGTGAGTTTAGTTTATTATTTAACAGTATATTGTAAAAATGGAGTGATATGAGGTGTAATAAGGAACGTTTGTAAGCGATATTTTAGATGGTAAAACAGTTTTTTTTATAGTTTTGAGCAATCTACAAAATGGACGGGTGGAGTACTTTTTAGTACAACAACTAACACCCTTTAGTTAAACAACGAATGCTCTTCGTACCCTACAACTAATATCATTCAGTAAAAATAAGTAATATTCTTAGTGAAAATAACTAATATTATTTATTGAAAACAACTAATACCCTTCAAATGGTTCATGTATGAATCATTTTTACTCTATACTTTTTATTATTTGATCTAGAAAATAAAATAAAATAATATTATAGTGCAAAAAAATTGTTTAATATACTACTTTTTATTTAAAACAATGTCACTTTTTATAAAAAAAAAAAAACACTTCTTAAAAAGTTATAACAATTTAATTTATTGAAGACAATGTTACACCTTTTTCGATTAATGGACGAGAATCATTATTAATAGATCATAATCTTATCAATTGGATGGATTTTATATTAATGTGAAATTGATTAAATATAGTTTTCTCTTGCAGTATGATATCTCTAAAACTATTTTACACAAAACTCTCAAATATTTAAATATTGTCAATTCTCAAATAATGACGAAAAGTTGTAAAACCTGCCAATTGCCAAAGTTATCATACATGACTGATTTTGGATATAGTAAGAAATTAATTCCCACCATTATTTAACAAGAAAAATGTCATTTTTCAATTAAAAGAAAATGATCACTTTTTCATTTAATTTTATCACTTTAAAAAGTGATTTTTTTTTTTTTTGAAATATAGAATGATTAATTTCAATTAAATATCATAACTTATACATACAATTACATACTTCTATGTAAAATGTGATAATTTTTAAATTAAAAGTGATATATAGTATTCAAATTAAAAGTAATACTTATATTGAATATATAAGTCAGAGTGATAACTTAATTGATCGATATCGTTTCTAATTTGCATAATTTTACTTGATATGTAAATAGTATATCGTTTTTATTTTGTATTAACTTAAAGCTTTTTATCTTTCTAAGTGAGTGTTTAAAAAAAATAGAATGGCATATATATTTTCAATATACTTTTTATTTCAGTTAATATATTTAGTTTAATACAAACAAAATATAAGTTTTAGTTAATGTGGTTTGTTTGTTTTTAGATAACAACATGAATGTAACGTGTATTGAAACATAAATGTTGAGGTGGGTCTGAGACGTGGTATGTGAGCACAGGATGTGGCCTATAAACATGGGTTATTTAAGCAATTGGGTATGTAACGAGTTAGAAATGAGATATGTGAGACGGTCTTAGATAAAACTAACTCTAATTGAATATTATATCTTGCTATTATGTATATTCCTTAGTTACACTTTCACAAATCTTTTCTCCCATCTCTCAAACATGCGTCAGGTTTTGCAGATAAGATGATGTAGAATAAGCACTATGCTATTATCATATGTGTTAATTGCACAATTACATAAAAAAAAAAAAAATTGTTACTTAAGAATTAACTTTTAATATTATGTATTAAATAAAAATATTAATTAAATTTTATACCCACCACATGATATATCATTGAAAACAATTAAATAATAATAACTATTTTTTAGGTTTTAATAAGTGTTCTATTAATTCCATTATATTTTATAATTTTATGTCATTGTTGGTCCAATCTAAATTTTTTATTTTGTATTATATTTATTGTGTACACCAATTGGGGAATTGAGCATGTTCAAAAAAATTTTTATTGTAACACATAATTATTATTTTAAACATTATAGAATTGAAAATATTAATTTTAGTTATTTAATACCACTAATTACTCCAAAATAACATACTACCATAGTTATTTATATTCTATTTTGTAATGATGTCAATCCTTAATAAATTGGTTTTAATCTTTACTCCCTCATCCCGCTATTAACTTTTTATTTTTTCATTTTCGTCCGTCTCACTATTAACTTCTCATACATTTTTTGGGCATCAATTAGCAATACACTTTATTCATATTCACTCATTTAAACACATTACATTTTATTCTATTCTCTCTCCATCACATCACATGTACTATATATATATTAAATTACCCTTCTTAAATATTATGCCAAAAAAACAACCGGAAGTTAATATCGGGACAGGGGAAGTATCTTAATGAGTTGATGGTCTCTAAATTTTATAATTTATGGCTATCTTTATGTTCATGTGCCACTTATTGCTATGGATTTAGAAGAATGGGTTGAACATATTCTGTATAATGTTGATGGAGAAAAGAGGTGTGTGTTTGTTAATACAATGTGGTTTGTGAGGAATTATTTACTCTTTGCTAAAAAACAGTTTATCTATAAGGAGGTGTGGCCTATGGTGGAGGTGCATCACCGAGGTTTTCTGGCTGTGACGGCCTTGGGATGCCGACATCAGCGATAGATGGTTTGTGTTGTATGTTGGGAGGTGTCGATAAAGGTTTGGGCTAAGTTAAATTGTGATTTGATTGTACGTAGAAGGGTTAGAGCGTCAATTGGAGAGGTGGTTTGAGATTCGGAGGGAACCGTGTGGTGGAGTTTTGCATAGAGGTTCTTGACGTCACTGGATGTTGAAGTTGTGGAAGGCACGACAGTGCTGCTACATGCACGACGACTAGGACTCCAAACAGTGGTGGTAGAGTTTGACTATCAAGTCCTTATTTCAGCGATACACAAGCAGAGGCTGCAACTTTCTTTATTTGGAAGAAAAAAATGTAAGTTGTTCAAATATTTGTTTATTATGTAAAAGATTTAGGACAATTTGTTTTGATGATACAATTACCTTTTTTTTTTCACACATATATATAATGAAAAAAAATTGTTTTAATTTTAATGATTTCATTATGAATAATTTTATCAGTTTATTTATATGTTTAAAAAAACAAACTGAAATTTATTTAGCATTAAAATTTAATTTAACTAATTATTATAGTAAAAAAATTGTAACAAAAGCCTTCCGTGCGAAGCACGGGTAGGACGATCACTAGTTTAATATAATTAAGGCGGAACATAATCTCGGTCAACTGTTCGGCTTAGTGGTCTAGGTCACAAGTGATGGTGTAGACGGCCACGTTCAAATATATTCAAGGATACTTTTAATTATTAATTAATTTTCTTATTCCTTATGCTTTCATATTTTTTTTATTTTTTTTATTCTTATTTTTTAATTTTTGAGCTATTAATTTTATATTTTAGTTTAAAGTTACACTAGCTGTAGAGGACACTTTTAATTATTATTAATTTTATTCTTTTTTTAAGTGAAATGTTACACTATATATAATTGGAACATTACACTAATTTTTCGTTAATTCTTGTATATTATTTAAGTTATATCTGGTGCAACTTTTCAGTTAAAACTGGTATAACTTTTTAATTATATCTAATGCAACTTTTCAGTCAAAGCTAGTGTTGGTACCGATTTCACCGGATCTATGTGACGGGTTTATGTGGCTATATGGGTAGTCCCGATTAATCGATAACAAACATATAAAATAAAACGAACACGAAGAACACAAGAATGGGGGAAGAACCGATGGGTTCTTCCCTTGAAGATGGCTTTGGGAGTCCCTGAAGAGGGTCTCCCTTGCCTAGCATTTTATTTATGTGGGGAGAATTTTTGGGGAGGAGAAAGCTTATGAGCCCCCTTTACAATGGGTTGGGGCCTCTATTTATAGAGCCCCAATCTTCTAACTAAGGAAGTCATCCTGACCCTTTATTTTAGGGTATTTATTACAATCGTAGATCTAATAAATAATTATGAAAAACATTAAATCTATTATTACAATATCTTGTCAGTACTTCGATATCTTTACTGATGTTTGACCTTTGATTCTGTCGGACTATTTGATGCCGAAATTCTGTTGTCGGGGCCTAAACCCCGGTTCCGGTATACCCCGGTTCTGAGATAGTATTTAGGCCAAATATGGGATTATTTGTGCCACAACAATTGCCCCCAAGATCGGGCTTTGACTTTGGTCAGAGTTCGATCTTGATTCGTGCTCCGAACAAATTTTGCTCCCTACTGCAGTTGAGGTTATCAATGCATGCCCCCGAGCTTGTTGATAAGATAGCTCGGGTATCCCGTGAGGACTTGGGTGGTAGAGACCTTGATGAAAAGATCTTCAGTGTTATCCGTGACTTGGTGAATTTTGAATCGGACTGAGATAGGCGGGAATCGATCTTCTATCGTGCCCCCGAGTCGTCAGTCTTCAGGTAATCGTAATTCGAGGGCTATAGCTTCCTTGTTGTGTAATTATGTACTCGTACTTCGAGTCTAGGCTCTTCGTACGAGGCTTTTTCTGTGCTCGTACTCGAGGCTTGGCTCTTCGTACGAGGCTTTTTTTGTGCTCGTACTCAAGGCTTGGCTCTTCGTACGAGGCTTTTTTTGTGCTCGTACTCAAGGCTTGGCTCTTCGTACGAGGCTTTTTCTGTGCTCGTACTCAAGGCTTGGCTCCTCGTACGAGGCTTTTTCTATGCTCGTACTCGAGGATAGGCTCTTTGTACGAGACTTTTTCTGTGCTCGTACTCGAGGCTAGGCTCTGTGTACGAGGCTTTTTCGGTGCTCGTACTCGAGGCTTGGCTCTGTGTACGAGGCTTTTTCTGTGCTCGTACTCGAGGCTTGGCTCTGTGTACGAGACTTTTTCTGTGCTCGTACTCGAGGCTAGGCTCTGTGTACGAGGCTTTTTCTGTGCTCGTACTCGAGGCTTGGCTCTGGGTACGAGACTTTTTCTGTGCTCGTACTCGAGGCTAGGCTCTGTGTACGAGGCTTTTTCTGTGCTCGTACTCGAGGCTTGGCTCTGTGTACGAGACTTTTTCTGTGCTCGTACTCGAGGCTAGGCTCTGTGTACGAGGCTTTTTCTGTGCTCGTAGTCGAGGCTAGGCTCTGTGTACGAGACTTTTTCTGTGCTCGTACTCGAGGCTAGGCTCTGTGTACGAGGCTTTTTCTGTTTGCACAGTTGGTGGCACTATGACCTATGTGATAGGTCGGCTGCTTTGGGGTCGGCCTATTTTTGTACTAAGTGTGGAGGGCCGACCGCTTGGGGGCGGGCCCCCACTTTTGAACTTAGATTTTGACTTTATTCCTGACCGATTGTAATCGGGTGGTCATCGCCGGTGAAGGCAGATAAAAAATGAGACATCGACGCCACGGAGCCGGATGGATCAACGCCGATAAGGGCGGATAAAACACGTCAACGCCTAAGAAGGCGGACGAGATGTCGACACCACGGAAGGCGGACGAGATGTCGACGCCACGGAGGCGGACGGATCAACGCCGATGAGGGCGGATAAAACACGTCAACGCCTAAGAAGGCGGACGAGATGTCGACGCCACGGAGGCGGACGGATCAACGCCGATGAGGGCGGATAAAACACGTCAACGCCTAAGAAGGCGGACGAGATGTCGACGCCACGGAGGCGGACGGAATATCGACGCCACAGAGGCGGACGGATCAACGCCGATGAGGGCGGATAAAACACGTCAACGCCTAAGAAGGCGGACGAGATGTCGACGCCACGGAGGCGGACGGAATATCGACGCCACGGAGGCGGACGGATCAACGCCGATGAGGGCGGATAAAACACGTCAACGCCTAAGAAGGCGGACGAGATGTCGACGCCACGGACGCGGACGGATCAACGCCGATGAAGGCGGATAAAAAACAAGACGTCGACGCCATGGAGGCGGACGGGTCAACACCGGTGAAGGCGGATAACATTACTGAATTTTCGAGATTCAATAAATTTTGTTTTGGATTATCCAAAATAATCTCCGGAGATGTGTACTCATGCCCCCGGCTTTTAATGTATTGTAAATATATTCGAGTTGCAATACATTAAAAGGAAGTGAATGGAGAAAAACCTGACACGAGATGGGCAAAAGGACTGCCCGTAGATTCCTTTGAGTTGTTGCAGTAGCTCTTGCACGTGTGCTCGGAGTCTTAATAAGAGAGATCGTCGCTTGCGCGGTAGTTATGGTGAGCGAGCTGGGTGCTTAAGATGGCCCGGAGATTGAATGGCCTAGAATGGCCTTCCCGAGCTCAAGTGTGATATGCCGACCTCGATCCGGTCGGCATACGCTTTTGAACTGAGCTCGGTGATTGAATGGCCTAGAATGGCCTTTCCGAGCTCAAGTGTGATATGTCGACCTCGATCCGGTCGTCATATGCTTTTGAACTGAGCTCGGTGATTGAATGGCCTAGAATGGCCTTCCCGAGCTCAAGTGTGATATGCCGACCTCGATCCGGTCGTCATACGCTTTTGAACTGAGCTCGGTGATTGAATGGCCTAGAATGGCCTTTCCGAGCTCAAGTGTGATATGCCGACCTCGATCCGGTCGTCATATGCTTTTGAACTGAGCTCGGTGATTGAATGGCCTAGAATGGCCTTTCCGAGCTCAAGTGTGATATGCCGACCTCGATCCGGTCGTCATATGCTTTTGAACTGAGCTCGGTGATTGAATGGCCTAGAATGGCCTTCCCGAGCTCAAGTGTGATATGCCGACCTCGATCCGGTCGTCATACGCTTTTGAACTGAGCTCGGTGATTGAATGACCTAGAATGGCCATTCCGAGCTCAAGTGTGATATGCCGACCCCGATCCGGTCGGCATATGCTTTTGAACTGAGCTCGGTGATTGAAAGGAGATTGGACTGTTTGTAGAACTTGTATTGATAGATTTCATCGAGTCGTTGCAGTGGCTCTGAACGTCCGTGTAAATTTTCTAGCTCAATTGGATAGCAGGCCACGACATCCGTTAATCCGGCCGATAAACAAAAATTCCAGCCTAACCATAATCTTCAAAAAATGGCCCAACAAACTCCTTTCAGTCAAAAGCCCAACAACTTCTTAATGTAAAAAAGGCCCATCAGCTTCTTGTAATATAAAAGGCCCAACATTGGATATAATCTTGGCCCAAATGTTACTCTCTTGGATAGAAAAAACCACGACCATACTGAATCAAACAAATTGTCTCATTTTTCGGTCAACATCTATTACCAGGCGGCAGGCCCGCGACCCCAGGACTGAGTTCCCCATCTCCGATCAATCAATTTTCGAGATCGGCAATTTCCGGGCCGGTTGGAGTTGCTCATGGATGCGCGACGTTGACGATTGTGCCCGGAAAGGGTAGCGGTCGGTGATTGTTGGTGTTGGATCGGCGACGGTGATGGAGGTCGCCTGGTCCTGGTCGTCAATCGAAGCTTCTCGTGTGTCGGCGACTGGTGTTGAGGCTGAGAGCGGCGGAATTTAGGCGAGTTAGGCGGTGGCTGGATCCCGGGCCATGGATGTGCTCGGCCTTGGCAGTGGCCGAGGTCGCGTCTGGTTGTGGCTCGGTTCGGCGGGGATCGTCGAGGTTCTCAGCGGAAGTTTTTCGTCTGGTGGAGGCCCAGGTCGGCGGCGGTGAATGGGGCCGAGAGGTCGGCGATTAGAGGGCGAGCGATGGGTGGTTTTGCACGCTGTCGTGGTCGGCGATCAATTGGGATTGCCCGACGGCGATGGACTGATGTACGAAACGGTTACTTGGAGCTGTGCTCGAAAATTTGTGGGCCGAGACCGGCCATTGTGGGGACCTGCTCGGCAGTTGTCGAAACGGTTGGTTGATGCCTCGATTTTTGTTTGTGTGGTAGAGGTCGCAACTGTGGCAGACCTTGGTGATCGGTGCTCGGTGTGTTGATGTTGAGATCGGCGGTCGGCAAGGAGTCATTTGCGATCGGCGATTGATTTGAGAGGAGTTCAGCGTTGATTGAGGTTGGGCGGCCGGTTTCAGTCCGTTTTTTGGTGATTCGAAACTGTGAGCATTGCTCGTGGCCCAATAGAGTGCGTGTGTGATAGCCGATCTTGGTGGGAGCTCGGTAGATGATTAGAGCTCGGTGCACTTTCGTAGGTGGAGAGGTCGGACATTGTGGTGCCACGCTCGGGGATTGGAGGCCGAGGTCGGCCGCTGCGGTGCGAGGCCGGGGTCGGCCGTTGCGGTGCGAGGCCGGAGGTCGGCAGCTGTGGAACGAGGCCGGAGGTCGGCCGCTGCGGAACGAGGCCGGAGGTCGGCCGATGCGGAACGAGGCCGGAGGCCGGCCGCTGCGGAGCGAGGCCGGAGGCCGGCCACTGCGGAGCGAGGCCGGAGGCCGGCCGACCTCCGGCCGCTGCGGTGCGAGGCCGGAGGCCGGCCGACCTCCGGCCGCTGCGGTGCGAGGCCGGAGGCCGGCCGCCGCGGTGCGAGGCCGGGGGTCGAATCGGCAGTATGAGGCAGGTATTTTTGGCTTTATTTGACAGAGTACCTTTCCTTTGAGCAGTGACAGAGTGCAGAAATGCAGGTAAAGTTATCCTATTTTTCTTTTCCTTTTTCCTTTTCTTTATTTCTTCAATTTGCTCTGAATTCTTCTTCTCTCCGGTGGTTCTCTGCAGTGTTGGCCGCTCCGGTGTGGATGTCGGTGCTGGGACGACGGCGGCAGGACAACGGTGGCCTCGATTTTGCGGCTGAGAAGCGGGATCTGCCCTGTTCGTCAAAAGATGAGGCTGGGCTGCTTGTTGGTGCGGCCATCAGAACGAAACAGTGGGGTGAATGTCCCGGTGCCGTTCCGTCGAACCACCAACGGATTTTGTGTGCTCTTGTTGAGACTTTTCGTAGGGTGAATGGGGCTGGAAGCCCTGGTAATTTTTTGTAAGGTTTATGAATGTCTCTTTGACTTGTGAGTGTATAGTATGTAAATTTAGGAATTGTTTTGTGTAATAACTGAAACATAGTATAGTCTTGGTGAATTTTTGGTTTTCTGTTGAATTTTGTTTGTGAGAGTAAACTGGTCTCGTAGCCATAGAAAGGAGTTTCTATAACTTTACTGGATATTTTGAATGTAAATGTTTGATCTCTATTTTGTAAAGATTTAGACATTTGTTTTTCTGGGTTTCGAGAATTTGGCTTTGAATTTTCTGGGGGAATGTATGATCTTTGGATTTTTCTGAAGAAGCTTGACATTTTTCTGGATACAAGAGTATGTTGATTTTCGGGTGAAAAATTGGAACACACAGTTACTTGTCATTCTTCCTCCGGGGAGAGAACAACGTTTTTGCTGTGAGTTCCATATAGGTTTTGTATATTCCTATTGCTGGTTGCGAATAAAATTTGAAGAAGAAAAATATAAACAGTAAACTTGGCAGATTTGGGATTTGATTTATTTATTTATTTTTTTTTTTTTAAAAGATCTGAACTGATTTTTGCTAGGGAGTGAAAATACTTACTACTAAAAAATTGACTTTGAAGATTTCTAGTTTGATGGATAGAAGCAGAAACGCCATTGTTGGCTAATAAAAAGTTTTGAGAAATGAAAACTTAGCTTTAGTTTGTAGAATCTCTTGATGAAAATTTTCTGGACGGATCTTCGTGTCTGCACATGGAAAAGTGAGATTGTTGAGGATTTCCCTTCTTCTAGCGCCATTTGTTGGTACCGATTTCACCGGATCTATTTGACGGGTTTATGTGGCTATATGGGTAGTCCCGATTAATCGATAACAAACATATAAAATAAAACGAACACGAAGAACACAAGAATGGGGGAAGAACCGATGGGTTCTTCCCTTGAAGATGGCTTTGGGAGTCCCTGAAGAGGGTCTCCCTTGCCTAGCATTTTATTTATGTGGGGAGAATTTTTGGGGAGGAGAAAGCTTATGAGCCCCCTTTACAATGGGTTGGGGCCTCTATTTATAGAGCCCCAATCTTCTAACTAAGGAAGTCATCTTGACCCTTTATTTTAGGGTATTTATTACAATCGTAGATCTAATAAACAATTATGAAAAATATTAAATCTATTATTACAATATCTTGTCAGTACTTCGATATCTTTACTAATGTTTGACCTTTGATTCTGTCGGACTATTTGATGCCGAAATTCTGTTGTCGGGGCCTAAACCCCGGTTCCGATATACCCCGGTTCTGAGATAGTATTTAGGCCAAATATGGGATTATTTGTGCCACAACAATTGCCCCCAAGATCGGGCTTTGACTTTGGTCAGAGTTCGATCTTGATTCGTGCTCCGAACAAATTTTGCTCCCTACTGCAGTTGAGGTTATCAATGCATGCCCTCGATCTTGTTGATAAGATAGCTCGGGTATCCCATGAGGACTTGGGTGGTAGAGACCTTGATGAAAAGATCTTCAGTGTTATACGTGACTTGGTGAATTTTGAATCGGACTGAGATAGGCGGGAATCGATCTTCTATCGTGCCCCCGAGTCGTCAGTCTTCAGGTAATCGTAATTCGAGGGCTATAGCTTCCTTGTTGTGTAATTATGTACTCGTACTTCGAGTCTAGGCTCTTCGTACGAGGCTTTTTCTGTGCTCGTACTCGAGGCTTGGCTCTTCATACGAGGTTTTTTCTGTGCTCGTACTCAAGGCTTGGCTCTTCGTACGAGGCTTTTTCTGTGCTCGTACTCAAGGCTTGGCTCTTCGTACGAGGCTTTTTCTGTGCTCGTACTCAAGGCTTGGCTCCTCGTACGAGGCTTTTTCTATGCTCGTACTCGAGGATAGGCTCTTTGTACGAGACTTTTTCTGTGCTCGTACTCGAGGCTAGGCTCTGTGTACGAGGCTTTTTCTGTGCTCGTACTCGAGGCTTGGCTCTGTGTACGAGGCTTTTTCTGTGCTCGTACTCGAGGCTTGGCTCTGTGTACGAGACTTTTTCTGTGCTCGTACTCGAGGCTAGGCTCTGTGTACGAGGCTTTTTCTGTGCTCGTACTCGAGGCTTGGCTCTGGGTATGAGACTTTTTCTGTGCTCGTACTCGAGGCTAGGCTCTGTGTACGAGGCTTTTTCTGTGCTCGTACTCGAGGCTTGGCTCTGTGTACGAGACTTTTTCTGTGCTCGTACTCGAGGCTAGGCTTTGTGTACGAGGCTTTTTCTGTGCTCGTAGTCGAGGCTAGGCTCTGTGTACGAGACTTTTTCTGTGCTCGTACTCGAGGCTAGGCTCTGTGTACGAGGCTTTTTCTGTTTGCACAGTTGGTGGCACTATGGCCTATGTGATAGGTCGGCTGCTTTGGGGTCGGCCTATTTTTGTACTAAGTGTGGAGGGCCGACCGCTTGGGGGCGGGCCCCCGCTTTTGAACTTAGATTTTGACTTTATTCCTGACCGATTGTAATCGGGTGGTCATCGCCGGTGAAGGCAGACAAAAAATGAGACGTCGACGCCACGGAGGCGGACGGATCAACGCCGATGAGGGCGGATAAAACACGTCAACACCTAAGAAGGCGGACGAGATGTCGACACCACGGAAGGCGGACGAGATGTCGACGTCACGGAGGCGGACGAATCAACGCCGATGAGGGCGGATAAAACACGTCAACGCCTAAGAAGGCGGACGAGATGTCGACGCCACGGAGGCGGACGGATCAACGCCGATGAGGGCGGATAAAACACGTCAACGCCTAAGAAGGCGGACGAGATATCGACGCCACGGAGGCGGACGAAATATCGACGCCACGGAGGCGGACGGATCAATGCCGATGAGGGCGGATAAAACACGTCAACGCCTAAGAAGGCGGACGAGATGTCGACGCCACGGAGGCGGACGGATCAATGCCGATGAGGGCGGATAAAACACGTCAACGCCTAAGAAGGCGGACGAGATGTCGACGCCACGGAGGCGGACGGATCAACGCCGATGAAGGCGGATAAAAAACAAGACGTCGACGCCATGGAGGCGGACGGCTCAACACCGGTGAAGGCGGATAACATTACTGAATTTTCGAGATTCAATAAATTTTGTTTTGGATTATCCAAAATAATCTCCGGAGATGTGTACTCATGCCCCCGGCTTTTAATGAATTGTAAATATATTCGAGTTGCAATACATTAAAAGGAAGTGAATGGAGAAAAACCTGACACGAGATGGGCAAAAGGACTGCCCGTAGATTCCTTTGAGTTGTTGCAGTAGCTCTTGCACGTGTGCTCGGAGTCTTAATAAGAGAGATCGTCGCTTGCGCGGTAGTTATGGTGAGCGAGCTGGGTGCTTAAGATGGCCCGGAGATTTCCCGAGCTCAAGTGTGATATGCCGACCTCGATCCGGTCGGCATACGCTTTTGAACTGAGCTCGGTGATTGAATGGCCTAGAATGGCCTTTCCGAGCTCAAGTGTGATATGTCGACCTCGATCCGGTCGTCATATACTTTTGAACTGAGCTCGGTGATTAAATGGCCTAGAATGGCCTTCCCGAGCTCAAGTGTGATATGCCGACCTCGATCCGGTCGTCATACGCTTTTGAACTGAGCTCGGTGATTGAATGGCCTAGAATGGCCTTTCCGAGCTCAAGTGTGATATGCCGACCTCGATCCGGTCGTCATATGCTTTTGAACTGAGCTCGGTGATTGAATGGCCTAGAATGGCCTTTCCGAGCTCAAGTGTGATATGCCGACCTTGATCCGGTCGTCATATGCTTTTGAACTGAGCTCGGTGATTGAATGGCCTAGAATGGCCTTCCCGAGCTCAAGTGTGATATGCCGACCTCGATCCGGTCGTCATACGCTTTTGAACTGAGCTCGGTGATTGAATGACCTAGAATGGCCTTTCCGAGCTCAAGTGTGATATGCCGACCCCGATCCGGTCGGCATATGCTTTTGAACTGAGCTCGGTGATTGAAAGGAGATTGGACTGTTTGTAGAACTTGTATTGATAGATTTCATCGAGTCGTTGCAGTGGCTCTGAACGTCCGTGTAAATTTTCTAGCTCAATTGGATAGCAGGCCACGACATCCGTTAATCCGGCCGATAAACAAAAATTCCAGCCTAACCATAATCTTCAAAAAATGGCCCAACAAACTCCTTTCAGTCAAAAGCCCAACAACTTCTTAATGTAAAAAAGGCCCATCAGCTTCTTGTAATATAAAAGGCCCAACATTGGATATAATCTTGGCCCAAATGTTACTCTCTTGGATAGAAAAAACCACGACCATACTGAATCAAACAAATTGTCTCATTTTTCGGTCAACATCTATTACCAGGCGGCAGGCCCGCGACCCCAGGACTGAGTTCCCCATCTCCGATCAATCAATTTTCGAGATCGGCGATTTCCGGGCCGGTTGGAGTTGCTCATGGATGCGCGACGTTGACGATTGTGCCCGGAAAGGGTAGCGGTCGGTGATTGTTGGTGCTGGATCGGCGACGGTGATGGAGGTCGCCTGGTCCTGGTCGTCAATCGAAGCTTCTCGTGTGTCGGCGACTGGTGTTGAGGCTGAGAGCGGCGGAATTTAGGCGAGTTAGGCGGTGGCTGGATCCCGGGCCATGGATGTGCTCGGCCTTGGCAGTGGCCGAGGTCGCATCTGGTTGTGGCTCGGTTCGGCGGGGATCGTCGAGGTTCTCAGCGGAAGTTTTTCGTCTGGTGGAGGCCCAGGTCGGCGGCGGTGAATGGGGCCGAGAGGTCGGCGATTAGAGGGTGAGCGATGGGTGGTTTTGCACGCTGTCGTGGTCGGCGATCAACTGGGATTGCCCGACGGCGATGGACTGATGTGCGAAACGGTTACTTGGAGCTGTGCTCAAAAATTTGTGGGCCGAGACCGGCCATTGTGGGGACCTGCTCGGCTGTTGTCGAAACGGTTGGTTGATGCCTCGATTTTTGTTTGTGTGGTAGAGGTCGCGACTGTGGCAGACCTTGGTGATCGGTGCTCGGTGTGTTAATGTTGAGATCGGCGGTCGGCAAGGAGTCATTTGCGATCGGCGATTGATTTGAGAGGAGTTCAGCGTTGATTGAGGTTGGGCGGCCGATTTCAGTCCGTTTTTTGGTGATTCGAAACTGTGAGCATTGCTCGTGGCCCAATAGAGTGCGTGTGTGATAGCCGATCTTGGTGGGAGCTCGGTAGATGATTAGAGCTCGGTGCACTTTCGTAGGTGGAGAGGTCGGAAATTGTGGTGCCACGCTCGGGGATTGGAGGCCGAGGTCGGCCGCTGCGGTGCGAGGCCGGGGTCGGCCGTTGTGGTGCGGGGTCGGCCGTTGCGGTGCGAGGCCGGAGGTCGGCAGCTGTGGATCGAGGCCGGAGGTCGGCCGCTGCGGAACGAGGCCGGAGGTCGGCTGATGCGGAACGAGGCCGGAGGCCGGCCGCTGCGGAGCGAGGCCGGAGGCCGGCCGACCTCCGGCCGCTGCGGTGCGAGGCCGGAGGCCGGCCGCCGCGGTGCGAGGCCGGGGGTCGAATCGGCAGTATGAGGCAGGTATTTTTTGCTTTATTTGACAGAGTACCTTTCCTTTGAGCAGTGACAGAGTGCAGAAATGCAGGTAAAGTTGTCCTATTTTTCTTTTCCTTTTTCCTTTTCTTTATTTCTTCAATTTGCTCTGAATTCTTCTTCTCTCCGGTGGTTCTCTGCAGTGTTGGCCGCTCCGGTGTGGTTGTCGGTGCTGGGACGACGGCGGCAGGACAACGGTGGCCTCGATTTTGCGGCTGAGAAGCGGGATCTGCCCTGTTCGTCAAAAGATGAGGCTGGGCTGCTTGTTGGTGCGGCCATCAGAACGAAACAGTGGGGTGAATGTCCCGGTGCCGTTCCGTCGAACCACCAACAGATTTTGTGTGCTCTTGTTGAGACTTTTCGTAGGGTGAATGGGGCTGGAAGCCCTGGTAATTTTTTGTAAGGTTTATGAATGTCTCTTTGACTTGTGAGTGTATAGTATGTAAATTTAGGAATTGTTTTGTGTAATAACTGAAACAGAGTATAGTCTTGGTGAATTTTTGGTTTTCTGTTGAATTTTGTTTGTGAGAGTAAACTGGTCTCGTAGCCATAGAAATGAGTTTCTATAACTTTACTGGATATTTTGAATGTAAATGTTTGATCTCTATTTTGTAAAGATTTAGACATTTGTTTTTCTGGGTTTCGAGAATTTGGCTTTGAATTTTCTGGGGGAATGTATGATCTTTGGATTTTTCTGAAGAAGCTTGACATTTTTCTGGATACAAGAGTATGTTGATTTTCGGGTGAAAAATTGGAACACACAGTTACTTGTCATTCTTCCTCCGGGGAGAGAACAACGTTTTTGCTGTGAGTTCCATATAGGTTTTGTATATTCCTATTGCTGGTTGCGAAGAAAATTTGAAGAAGAAAAATATAAACAGTAAACTTGGCAGATTTGGGATTTGATTTATAACTAGTGTTACTTTTCACTTAAAACTGGAAAAACTTTTCACTTAAAACTTGTGTAACTCTTTACTTAAAGTTTGAGTAACTTTTCACTTAAAACTTGTATAACTTTTCACTTATGACTATTGTAACTTTTCACGTAAGGTCCCGTTTGGTAGCCATGATAAGCCCCAGAAAAAAACATTTTTCGGTCTTTCATGGTGTTTGGTAGCATTTAAATATTTTCATGGCTGCCCAAGAAAAAAATGGGCAATGTAATCGTTTCTTAAAGAACACTGTAGCTCTTCAGCCATCCCATCTGGTGTCCCCTCCCCCCTCCCGATATGTTTTCTTGATGGTATATCTCACTCTATTAGCTAAAATTGCCCTTTCCCTTACCCTTTCCCCTTTCCCCTTCCCCTGCGTCCATTCACGCAACCCCTTCCCCTTCACTCAAATAACGGCGGCCCCCTTTCCCTTCGCGATGACGGCGGCGGCCCCTTCCCTTTTGCGATGACGGCGGTGGCCCTTCCCGTTCGCTCAAATAACGGCGGCGCCCCTTCCCCTTCGCGATGACGGCAGCGGTCCCTTTCCATTCGCGATGACGGCGGCGGCCCTTCCCTTCTCTTCTTCACGATGAAGGTGTTGATAGGCGAACATCAATTATTGCTAGGCGAACAAAGATTAAAACCTTAAAAAGGATTATGAAGAGTCAACACCAAGTCGAAGGTGATCAGCAAAGAAAATCAAGTCGGGGTGCACAAACCAATCAGGGAGTGTATAAACTGACGAACAACTCTATAGACGAGCAAAATACTGGCGAACAGGTTTTAAAGTCAGAGACCAAATATGAACATTCTGCCAAGTCACTGATGACGAGCAACATTGTCAAAAGGTGGTGCATCTACCAATCTAAGTGATGTATGTCGACGAACAAAGGACCAA
This sequence comes from Ballota nigra, assembly GCA_947034835.1. Lineage (NCBI taxonomy): Eukaryota > Viridiplantae > Streptophyta > Magnoliopsida > Lamiales > Lamiaceae > Ballota > Ballota nigra. The sequence goes on along the minus strand of OX344720.1, from coordinate 123,013,914 downwards.
GATCCCAAAACCAATCTGAGTAAAACAGAAAGGCGAACAACTTCTGAGCCATATATTAAAAAGGCAAACAACTTCTGAGCCATACATTAAAAAGGCGAACAACTTCTATGAAAAAACCATTCTGGATCAACTAAGCCGACCTGGACGAACAACGATAAAGTCCGAGATAAAACCAAAGAAGACTTTGTAACTAAGATTCAGCTTAGATAAGGTCAAACTAAGGTCAAAGGACACTTGTCAAGCATGCAGGCTAGGGAGACCAAGAGTCATAGATGTTGGGAAAATAGGGGTGCCCGGAATCTATTCGGGATGAATTTTAAATACGAATTTAAATACAATTATTACTAGCATGAATTAATCCTAATTAATTCAAATAATAATTCCAACAACTAATTATCATCATGCATGTTAAATTAATTTCACATATTTAACTAGGCGGAATAAACAAGTAAATATGCGATTAACGTACCTCTTGTAGTGTTGGCCTTTGGATATACGGGACACTTGTAATCTCGCTCTATCAACCCAAAGTCTTCTCAAGTATTTCCCTTTTCACCTCACTTGATCGCCGGTGGGAGACGTTTTCAAGTAATTTAATAAACTAAGGAAAAAGAAAAATATCTATGCTTCTTGATTTTTCCAACACATGGAATTATGTACTTGGGGATGAAATAATCATCCCCTATTTATAATATGCAGAGGCCGAATTTGTGGGCTTATTTTAGGCTTGGAAAAAATCTTTTCTTAGACTCTAAGAAATCTGGAATATATCTCATATATTCTTTTCTCCACAATAAAATATTCCACAAAAATCTCACCCTTCATATTTAGGGATGCAATTTTCGAAAACTTCATAGATGAAATCCAAGATTTGGATCTTCTTGAATATATGAGATATTCTTGTATTCCTAGAATACATATCTTCCATAATATATTTCCAAGAAAATCAACAAAATCTTATTTCTCCTAATCATCAAATTTTCGAAAATAATAAAGAAAAATCAGCATAATTATTTTCTTTTTATTTTAATCACCTTATCATTATTGGGCTACTTAATGGGCTACTTGAGGGGCCTTAAGGAGAATTAAGATTGGACCTCCTAATGGACTTCTGAATTTCAATATTGAGCCCCAATATAATTAAATCATTAATATTAATTATTACCACTAATAAATTAATATTGCACTATCCATCTTAATCCATATTACGATAATATGGGCTCCCGGTTATTATTTTCCGCGTTTAAGATTATCAAGTCCATTAATTAATTAAGCTTCTGAATAGCTCTAAATTAATTAACATCTTTCACCTTGGAGTAAAGACAACTCAACATTATTATTCGTACCTAAGAAACTAATTCTTCACTTGCAAGATTTGGTACAATAAAACTTCTGAGCCCACCAAGGGGACTAATCACACGAGCCGTACTCGCACGCGTTTCTCCGTATTAAATCTTAGCAACCGTCGTATGATTAATATTACTGCCCAAGACACAAAGTTCGAAGTCGCAATGATTCTCACCCAACATGAATCAAAGCAGTAACTATTAAGCACACACGGTCCTATTTAAGTGACGGAGATTAAGAAATCAACAACCACTGAGGTCTAATTCTTCACCTTTCAGAACATAAGAATTTATCCTCGCTGTATGACCTCTTCAACACATACTAAATGTGCTAGTGCAATCTCTTAGTCAAGACAGACCAATCTGAGCATTACACATCGACCTTTCACGGCGGATTGTTCAATTCCATCTAGGTCGTGAAAATGTACGTTTAGTTACAAGTAAACTGTTAATGTCGTCTTCCGTGATCGGGTATCACCACATTAACTACAATGTAACATGTACTATATATTGAACGGTTTGCAATAGAAATTCAACATTCAATCATAACTAAAGCAAATGCGATAAAAGAATTATTCTCATAAAACGAGTGTTTGATACACGAGTTATACAAAGTAAAAGCATACTTTCACGTATAACTCCAACAATCTCCCACTTATACTTAAAGTCTGCTTTTAGTATACATCACGCATGTCTTAGTGTAGTAGCTCTACGTGACATCTCATGTCAACCTACACTAACCTAATAATTCCTCCCACTTATACTTAAAGCAGATTGGCAATAGTCTTGACTCCCATTCCATCCACATGTCTCTCGAATGTACTCTGAGGCAGACCCTTTGTGAATGGATCTGCTAGGTTGTCACCCGACGCTATCTTTGCCACCTCTATATCTCCTCTCTTAACGATTTCTCGTATCAGATGGTATTTTCTTTCTATGTGTTTGCTGGCCTTGTGGGCTCTCGGTTCCTTTGAATTTGCAACTGCTCCGGCATTGTCACAAAAGACAGTTATCTTGTCGGGCAAATTCGAACAGCGTCCAAGTCCACTAAGAAGTACTTGAGCCAAACCGCTTCTTTCGCTGCTTCACAAGCAGTTACTTATTTGCTTTCATGGTCGAATCGGCGATGCATTTCTGCAAATCGCTTCTCCATATCATGACTCCTCCTCCCATGCAAAACACACTACCCGAGGTTGACTTTCTTGAGTCTATGTCTGATTGGAAATCCGAGTCCGTGTATCCTACGGGAACTAGACTATCTGACTGGTAAATCAGCATCCGCTCCCGAGTTCTTTTCAGATACCTCAAGATGCACTTTACGGCAGTCCAATGGTCTTTCCCGGGATTACTTTGATATCTTGCCACCATACCCACGGCAAAGCAGATATCCGGTCTCGTACACAACATTGCATACATAAGGCTTCCTACGGCCGAAGCGTACGGAACACCTTTCATATCATCTATCTCCGCTTGCGTCTTAGGGCTCATTTCTTTCGATAGATGGATTTCGTGCCTAAAAGGTACAAAACCTTTCTTGGAATCTTGCATGCTGAAACGCTTCAAAACAGTGTCAATGTATGAAGCTTGCGATAAGCCCAACATCCTCTTCTTGCGATCGCGAGTGATTTTGATCCCAAGGATGTGACCGGCTTCCCCTAAGTCCTTCATATCAAATTGTTTTAACAGCCATACCTTTACGTCTGACAATACCTTTACATTGTTTCCAATGAGCAGAATATCGTCTACATATAATACTAAGAATACCACCGCAGTTCCGTCACGCTTCTTATACACACAACTTTCGAACTCGTTTTGATCAAACCCATAAGACTTAATCACTTGATCAAAACACTGGTTCCAAGTACGTGATGCATGCTTAAGTCCGTAAATAGATCTCTTGAGCTTGCATACGAGATTCTCTTGGCCTTTTTCAATGAAACCTTTGGGCTGTTGCATATAGATATCTATCCCGTCAAGACTTCCGTTGAGGAAAGCCGTCTTGACATCCATTTGCCAGATCTCGTAATCTAGGTGCGCAGCGATCGACAAGAGAATACGGATGGACTTAAGCATGGCTACAGGCGAAAAGGTTTCCTCATAATCGATCCCTTCTTTCTGAGTATACCCTTTGGCCACAAGTCTTGCTTTGAAGGTTTCAACCCTTCCGTCCGGTCCTCTTTTCCTCTTGTACACCCACTTGCATCCAATGGGTTCTACCCCACTGGGTGGCTCGACCAACTCCCACACTTGATTATGATCCATCGAACCCATCTCGGCTTCCATTGCCGTTTGCCATGACTCCGCGTCTTTGTCTTGGATTGCCTCATCGTACGTCCATGGGTCTGATTCAACACCGGGAACCAAATCCGAAGATTCTCCTATCCCCATGAATCTCTCGGTTGCCTAGGAACCCTCCCACTACGATGGGGTTCCGGTTGTGAAGATGTGACGTGTGGTACATCATCTTGTATACTTGGTATCGAGGTTTGACCTCTCAATTCTTCTAAGGTAATTTCACTTTTAGGTTTCCGATTGTTCATATAGTCTTCCTCCAAGAATTTAAAGTGTGTACTAATCACGGTCTTTTGACCCTTGGGACTATAGAACATGCACTCTTTCGTTCCCGCAGGGTATTCTATAAACAACCTTAATTCCGAACGTGGATCCAACTTACCGGCTTCCTTGTCTAGCACGTATGCCGGACAACCCCAAATCCGCAAATGTCTTAGACTGGGCTTGCGCCCGGTCCACAATTCCATTGGGGTTTTAGGAACCGATTTGGATGGCACCAAGTTTAGAATATAAGCCGCCGTTTCCAAGGCGTTACCCCAAAACGACTTGGGTAAATCCGAATAACTCATCATGGATCTGACCATCTCTAAAAGAGTCTGGTTCCTTCGTTCCGCCACAACGTTCTGTTGAGGGGTTCCCGGTGCGGTCAACTGGGATACGATCCCTTCGTCCGATAGGTAGTTCAAGAATTCATCGCTGAGGTATTCGCCTCCACGATCTGATCGTAGAAACTTGATACTCTTTTCCCTATGTTTCTCGGCTTCGGCATTAAACTCTTTAAACTTTTCAAAAGTTTCAGACTTATGCCGCATAAGGTAAATGTACCCATATCTTGAGTAATCGTCAATGAAGGTAACGAAATACTCATACCCCATTCTCGCTTTGATCGTCATTGGACCACACACATCGGTATGAACGAGTTCTAACACTTCCGTGGCTCTATTCCCCTTGGCTCCAAATGCCCTCTTGGTCATCTTACCCTCTAAACAGGATTCACAAGTTGGAAACGGCTCGACTTGGAGTGATTCCAAGGATCCGTCTTTCACCAATCTCTCTATCCGCTTTAGATTAATATGACCTAGTCTAAGATGCCATAGAAGTGTTTCGTTCATCTCCGAAGAACGCTTTCTTTTATTGCTCGAAATGATTGACGTGTTATTAGATTCATTATTTGAGTGGTGTGCACACTTAATCGTATATAGATTGTTTACCAACGTTCCATGACAGATAACATCATTCTTAAAAGAAACAGTAACAACTTTATTAAAAGTAACTGAATATCCATCAAAAAACAACTTAGAAACTGAAATTAAATTCTTTCTAAAGTTCGGAACGTATAAAACATCTCTTAAAATTAAAACTCTATCTCCAAAAGATAGGTGCACGACTCCCACTGCTTCGGCTGCCACTCTCGTAGCATCCCCCAAAGTGATTGTGATCTCATTCTTGCTAAGTCGCCGGGTTAGCTGGAACCCCTGAAGAGTGAAACAAACATGATCAGTTGCCCCGGTATCCACTACCCAAACTTGGGCAGCATACGCCGCAACATATGTTTCAACGACTAAAGCATGAGACTTACCTTTCTTTCCACCCTTCTTAGGCTTAGAACAGGTCGCCCTCCAATGTCCCTTCTCACCACAATTAAAGCACTTACCCTTAGCAGCTTTCTTTCCACCTCATTCTCCCTTTGCCTTGGGTTTCGCAACGGTTGGATTTGCTTGGGTCTGGCCCTTCGTCCTCTTCCTCTTCTTCCCTCCTTGGGACCCGAAGAAGAAGACGGACCGTTTGCCACCATAGCAACGGTTTGGTGATCCATTAGAGTCTCCGCCGATACCAAAGCTTACAAGAGCTCGGGCAAACTATTTGCCCCGTCATTCATTTAATAGTTCAACTGAAATTGCTCAAAGCTTTTTGGCAGAGAATGGAGAACGAAATCGACCTTAGTAGGGAGGTCAAATTCCGCACCAAGTACTTCCAACTTGTTGAGATAACCCATCATCTCGATTACGTGATCCCTTACGGGCGTACCTTCCACCATTTTCAACGAAAGCATCTTTCGCATGGTGATTTGCCTAGCCGTACGGTTCTGATGTTGAAACATCGCTTCAAGATTTTGCATTATCTCAGAGGCGGTCTCCATGTGTTGGTGTTGGTGTTGCAACACATCTGACATTGAAGCCAGAATAGTACACCTAGCCATCTCATCGGAGTCAAACCAACTCTTATGCTCTTTCTTGTCCGCTTTCGTGGCATCTTCGGCAGGCTCTTAGGGCTTAGGGGTAGTAAGTACCCACTTGTGGTGTTGAGCGGTTAAGACAATATTGAGGTTACGTTTCCAATCAACATAGTTCTCACCAACAAGTTTATTATCTTTAAGTATACTAAACAGTAGATTAAAAGGTTGCGACATGATGAACTGAGAATAAAACATACATTCATATCAATATCTAGAAAAATACGAAATTATCACATAATTCGATCACATCAATTATATTGAAACCTTAAAACAATATAATCATGCATCAGCCAACATCTCAAAACAATTTAAATGCGCCACGAGGGGTGGTCTATACATTTAAACACATTCAAGCGGATTACAAACTTAAGAGTTACAAATCCTTAATTCATAATTAATAGTTGGCTCCCACTTTGACCACATAGAAACTGACAGGGACTCCGAGGGGAGTAAGTTAATATCAATTCCCTATGCCTAAGTAATAACCATAATTAAATACAGGATTATTATTTCGCTTTGAGCAAGCCACTCGTGGTGAGGGTCAATACCGCCACTAGTAATAATCCACAATCATCCTTTCGGAATTTATTCATGTGAAATCCGTTCTTTTGGCCGATCCGAGGGGGAAATGTATTCCAAAAGAACTTCACAAATAAATAAATTATGGAGGTCAAAATAATCCAATTTTAATATCCGGAATAAAATTGCGATTATAAAAACATACTTAGTAATTTTCGAAAGTAAGGTTTTTCTAGGACAATTAAATTCATGCAAACACATATTAAAAAATAATAATAAGTGCACGAAATAAAACATCCATCAAAACAAAATTAAACACATTGGAGCACTCAAATCCAATTGTCACGGTTTAATTTCTTCACGTCTTGATGCGAAAAATCGTCCTTGTTGCTTTCCGACGTTCGTCTCGACGTGCTCCCACTCGAACAGCAACACTTCTTCAAAAACAGCATCGTTTGGGGTTCGGGACGACGTTTAAAATCACACGGAAAAAAAACACGAACCGAAAAAATTCCACGGCCTGAGATACAGCGCGCGTCGGCCCACGAAGTGGGCCCGCGCGCTTCCCGGTCCGAGAAGCGCTGGAAAACTGCCCGAGGCGCGCCGAAGCGCAGCCCCGAGGCGCACCCGAGGCGCAGCAGGAGGCGCACCGAGGCGCCGCCCGGAGCGCCCCGAGGCGCTGCAGCCCGGGTCCGAAGCGCGCGCGGCGCCAGCTTCCGTCGCGCACAGCGTGCGCCGTGCACCCCCGTGCGCCATTTTTTTCGCCGTTCGTCCTCGTTTTATTCACCCCTTGCATGATTTTACGTCCATACACGCGCCACGCTTGTATGCATCGTCCGGGTACGCCGTTTTTAATTCTTCGTTCTTCGTCACGATCCGGTTACAATTTATTTTTACAAAAAAAATAAATACTAGATCTAGACTAGTCTATTACAATGATCAAATCAAAATAAAAACAACTAATCTACTCGTGGATTTTCTCACGAGAAAAACGAATTCGAACGAATCGAATTAAAAAACAATTAATTCACACGCATGAAATTAACAACATTAAAACCATGACAATTGGATACCTGCAAAAAAAGGATCTAACAATTCTACTATCCAATTTCAATTTAATGTTAACAATTTAAATTCCAATTTAAAATTCAGAGCCCGAAACCGTGGCTCTGATACCAGTTGTTGGGAAAATAGGGGTGCCCGGAATCTATTCGGGATGAATTTTAAATACGAATTTAAATACAATTATTACTAGCATGAATTAATCCTAATTAATTCAAATAATAATTCCAACAACTAATTATCATCATGCATGTTAAATTAATTTCACATATTTAACTAGGCGGAATAAACAAGTAAATATGCGATTAACGTACCTCTTGTAGTGTTGGCCTTTGGATATACGGGACACTTGTAATCTCGCTCTATCAACCCAAAGCCTTCTCAAGTATTTCCCTTTTCACCTCACTTGATCGCCGGTGGGAGACGTTTTCAAGTAATTTAATAAACTAAGGAAAAAGAAAAATATCTATGCTTCTTGATTTTTCCAACACATGGAATTATGTACTTGGGGATGAAATAATCATCCCCTATTTATAATATGTAGAGGCCGAATTTTTTGGCTTATTTTAGGCTTGGAAAAAATCTTTTCTTAGACTCTAAGAAATCTTGAATATATCTCATATATTCTTTTCTCCACAATAAAATATTCCACAAAAATCTCACCCTTCATATTTAGGGATGCAATTTTCGAAAACTTCATAGATGAAATCCAAGATTTGGATCTTCTTGAATATATGAGATATTCTTGTATTCCTAGAATACATATCTTCCATAATATCTTTCCAAGAAAATCAACAAAATCTTATTTCTCCTAATCATCAAATTTTCGAAAATAATAAAAAAAAATCAGCATAATTATTTTCTTTTTATTTTAATCACCTTATCATTATTGGGCTACTTAATGGGCTACTTGAGGGGCCTTAAGGAGAATTAAGATTGGACCTCCTAATGGACTTCTGAATTTCAATATTGAGCCCCAATATAATTAAATCATTAATATTAATTATTACCACTAATAAATTAATATTGCACTATCCATCTTAATCCATATTACGATAATATGGGCTCCCGGTTATTATTTTCCGCGTTTAAGATTATCAAGTCCATTAATTAATTAAGCTTCTGAATAGCTCTAAATTAATTAACATCTTTCACCTTGGAGTAAAGACAGCTCAACATTATTATTCGTACCGAAGAAACTAATTCTTCACTTGCAAGATTTGGTACAATAAAACTTCTGAGCCCACCAAGGGGACTAATCACACGAGCCGTACTCGCATGCGTTTCTCCGTATTAAATCTTAGCAACCGTCGTATGATTAATATTACTGCCCAAGACACAAAGTTCGAAGTCGCAATGATTCTCACCCAATATGAATCAAAGCAGTAACTATTAAGCACACACGGTCCTATTTAAGTGACGGAGATTAAGAAATCAACAACCACTGAGGTCTAATTCTTCACCTTTCAGAACATAAGAATTTATCCTCGCTGTAGGACCTCTTCAACACATACTAAATGTGCTAGTGCAATCTCTTAGTCAAGACAGACCAATCTGAGCATTACACATCGACCTTTCACGGCGGATTGTTCAATTCCATCTAGGTCGTGAAAATGTACGTTTAGTTACAAGTAAACTGTTAATGTCGTCTTCCGTGATCGGGTATCACCACATTAACTACAATGTAACATGTACTATATATTGAACGGTTTGCAATAGAAATTCAACATTCAATCATAACTAAAGCAAATGCGATAAAAGAATTATTCTCATAAAATGAGTGTTTGATACACGAGTTATACAAAGTAAAAGCATACTTTCACGTATAACTCCAACAATAGACACCTCATGCTTGCTAGTCTCTATAAATAGTTGTTCTCCAGCTTAAGAAATACAAGTTCAAATTCATAAACACTCCCAAAACACACACTAACACACCTAAACATACACACATACGAAATTAATACGATTTCGACTTTCGTATTTTCGATTTTATAACCCGAGTCTTCGATTTACCATTTACGGTGGTAATCAATCACACGAAATTGATTGGTGATCTTAAACCGAACTAAAACAGTCACTAATCCACCCGATTAAATTTGATCACCAACAGAAGGTAAGCGTGGAATCGAGATTGATTTTTGGATAATTCAGTTTTGCAAAATTGAGAGTGAAATTTGTGGAGATTGAATTTGTAGAATTTAATTGAGTTTGGATTTTGCAGAATGGTTCGGAAATTGAATTTGTGGAGATTGAAATTTATGGAAATTGAATTGAATTATGGAAATTTTGAAGATTGAGTTTGGAAAAATTGATTCGTGTTTGAAATTCGCCCAATTTTGCAGAATTTATGTAAATTGAAGTGAATTATTTGCAGAATTACTTGTTCTAAAATTGGATTGAGTCTGAAATTATGAAAATTTAATTGTGTTTGTGATCCAAAATTGGAATTGAGTCTGAAATTATAGAAATTTAATTGTGTTAGAGATTATTTTTGTTTTCATTGAATTTGGAGTTTTGAAGGTGAATGAGGTTGAAGGTGAATATACATGGGTAAATTTGAAGAAATTTAAAGGGCAAAATGGGTTTTTTGATAAATTTGTATTGTTTTCTTAAAAATTATCTTCTTCTATCAAACATCCAAAATACTATCACATGGCTTTTAATAAACACTACCAAACATGAATAAACATTTTCATCCCTAAAACATATCTCAATTTCTATCTTGGTCCCTTTTCTCATCTTACTTACCAAACGCGACCTAAAGCTATTGTATCTTTTCCATTAAAACTAGCATAATATTTCAATTATATCTAGTGTAACTTTTTGATTAAAACTTGTGTAACTTTTTAATTAAAGCTTATGTAACGTTTCACATATATCTAGTGTAACGTTTCACTTAAAGTCTGTATAACTTTTCAGTTAAAAGTAGTGTAACTTTTCAGTTAAAACTTGTGTAACCTTTCAGTTAAATCTTATGTAACTTTTCACATATATCAAGTGTAGCCTTTCACTTAAAGTCTGTATAACTTTTCAGTTAAGACTAATGTAACTTTTCAATTATGTTTAGTGTAACGTTTCACGTACAACTAGTTTAACTTTTCAGTTAAAACTTGTATAAAGTTTTAGTTATATCGGGTGTAACTTTTCAGTTAAATCTAAAGTAACTTTTCAGTTAAAACTTGTGTAACATTTCAATTATATCTAGTGAAAATTTTCGACCGAAACTAGTGGTAAAAAAATTTAAATTCTTCATTGGGAGTTTGCAACAGAATGGTAAAAGAAAAAATCAAATTCTCATAATTCATGATGATGAAATTCTCATACTCATGTAATTGAAGCAAAGGTGAATCCCAACAATTCCACCACACATGTTGATGATGTATAGATTAGTGATGCTTGTGGGTTTTTTCACTATAAAATTGATACACCAATTAAACAGGGCGGTGGAGGCGAGCAAGATTGGTCCGATGTGTGACTATGGTGAGAGATAAGATTATAGTGAGGGGGAGATCTGAGATAGTGAGAAAGCACCGTATGGAGAGATAATTTTGACCTTTTTTCTTTTTCTTCATCGATTTCGATGCCCAGCGCCGCTGCACCAAGACCATTTTCCGGGATCTGAATCCCCAGTGGGACAAAAAGCTCAAATTCATGGTGAACGATGTGGATGCCATGGCCACCGAAAACTCTGGAAATCAACGTCTACAGACTACAATGATAAGAAAACCGACGAAGATGTCCTGTTGGAGAAAAGAAGTGTTTTCTCACATATCAAAGGCGAGTGCGTGTTGAGCCGGATTCGGGGAAAGGGAAAATAAGATTGAGAAGAAGATACCATAAATTTAGAATTTAAAGGATCTGTATCACTTCGAACCGGGTCGGGGCGAGTGCACGGTGCACCTGGTGCATATGAGACCTTCACAATGTAAAATTGTGATTTAAAAATTTTGAATTCATCAAATTCCAAACAAAACACTTGTCTCATTTCGATCATTGATTTTTTTTCTTTGTAGTGTTGAGATTTTAAAACGTAAATAACTCTTTTACTATCGAATTATCCCATGTAAAAAAAAAAATTCCTCCAACTTTATAGCAACTAATATAGAAAAACAATTAACATCATGTATCGAATTACAATAATAAATTAGTTCGTGTATTAAATTGCAAACTAAGTTCATGTTATAATTGATAAAGACTATATAAAGTTCGTTATTTTTTTTTTTTTTGCAATTAGCCCAAAAAATAAAAGTTGGTCTTGCACTAGTAAATTAAAATACAGTTATTATTTTTTAAATAAAATAAATAATATTAATAAAATGTTTAAGTTTACAAACAAATTGCATGACACAACTTGTGTATAGTAAAAAACTTAGAATTTATACAAATTTATCTTAAATCAAAATTAATACTATAAAAAAATTTGTCATTTTAACTACATCAAAAGATGAGGGGGAAAATTAAGGAATTGGGGAAAACAAATTATGCCATACTTGGATTGATACAAGAGGAAGAGATGAACAATAAAAAATCCTCAATTAAAAAATTAGTTCAAATTTTTAAATAAGGGTAAATTGAGAAGAAATGATATCGAAATAGTTAAGATCCAGTTTGGTGTCAGCGATTAGAGCCAATAATTGCTTAATCGAGTCTTGTTTGACGTTTAGTTGCTAGGGTGTGACTATATACCCCTCTATATTTATTTGATACATTCACCCACTTAATCTACCCACTTAAATTTACATAGTTATTAGATACACCACTCACAATATACATAAATTACCCCTCTCTAATTTTATTCAAAATAGTCATACACCCACAAACCCTCCTCTTTTAAGTTTTCATACGACTTCCTCCTGCCGCCACACTTCACAATCACCGCCGCGCGCAACATCCCACGACTTAGTGGCGCCTTTGGCACGCGGCGCCACCGCCACCACCACGCAGGCTCGTGATCGCCACCACCACGCAGGCTCGCGACCGCCACCGCTCCCACGTCGCCGACCGCCACCACACCGACTGTCTTTACCCTATGAAGCATTGACCAAGACCATGTTCTTCCGGCAATGCCCCGTTGTAGAAAAAGCGACGAAGGTTAGTGTTGTTAATGGTTAGATTATGAAGAAAAATAAAAAATATTATAGTTCAATAACATTTATTCGAAAAACAGCTCACATTTCGGCAAATAGATGTCAAAAAATAACTAATATATCGGAAAAAATATATTTTCGAAAACCTGACTAATTTTCGACAAATGTTAATCGAAATACTAATCATTTTTCAACGAATCAGGTTCGAAAATTGGTGTCGTGATTTTTTTCAAAAAAATGCGGAAATCACAATCTTGGTACACAATATACAAAAAATGTAGGCTAAAATATGAAAATCTTAGTACACAATACTCATTCCATAAACAAAAAACAACATTCAAAGAAAAAAAAATTATACTTCATCAAAAAAAATATTCAAACAAATACACTTACACACATAGTGTAGGACTCCTGAGTGTACACCATTGTTGTAACAAAATAACGAACTAATGTTGCATCACCGCCATATAGATGATAAAATGTTGGACAATATGAATTTTCTCCTCTTTTCTTCCTGAATCGATGCTCTTCTTTGTATTTGTGTTCTTATGACTTTTGGTATTCCAATGGGTGTATCAAGTATTCAACTTTTTTTTTTAATTATAAGAACACAAAAATCATTCAAAAATATATTATAATAAATCAAAAATAGGGTGGGAGTATCAAATAAATATGGAGGGGTATATAGTAGCACCCTAATTGTTTTTTCATAGGCCCAATATGTCCTAAACACCGTTGAATTGTGGTTGTTTTACATCAAATTGGTAAGATTGAGAATTGTATTGCAACAGTGACAAGTTGGTTTGTTCACGGAGTTCGAAGATTACGAATTCGTATCGAAATTTGCACCGAAAAAAAATCGAACTGAAAAAATCGTGGACTTTTTTAGTTTAACCGTATTGAAATCGAACCGAATATTTTTTTGGTATGGATCTGGATATTACCAAATAAATTGTACCGAAAAACCGAATGTGATCTTACCGAACCGAATTAAATATATATTAAATTTACTTATGTTTTATTTCTCAAATATTATTATAATGTTATTGAATTCAAGTACAACTATATAATATCATAATTTTTTCTTCTTTTCAGAATACAAACATTATATTATTTATCTTATTAAGTTATTAAAAAGTTAACATATGTTAGGTGTATATCAAAATTATTTAAAATTTATTTTTTATTCTTTTAATTTCATTTTTCATGTATATTCATTTCTTACAAAAACTTGGATATGGTGTACCCTGTGTTAAGAATTACGATCAATATGATTTTAATATTGGACTTTCCATTCACAAGATATTTCAAAAGAATTTTTTAAATATATATTTTATATGAGTATGTATAGAGTGAACTTGATTCATACATGAATCATTGAAAAATATTAGTTGTTTTTACTATAGAGTACTAGTTGTTTTCAATTAAGAGTATTAATCAATTTTACTGAAGAGTCTTAGTTTGTTTTCAGTAAATAACTAATACTCTTCAGTGACAACAATTAATCTTCAGTGAAGACAACTAATGCTCTTTAGTGAAAATAACTAATATCCTTCAATGGTTTATGTGTGAACCATTTTTACTCTATATTTTATTATTTTATATATTGTATTTTAAATACTCTATTGGTGATAATTTTTTAACCATCCATTATCATATAATGTATTATATTTGAGCTTGTAATGATATATGTTTGATTGTGGTTGAAGTTGTGTAGTATTCGTGTGAGTGTGCATGCATCAATATGTTTTTTAAAAAATTGATTAAAAAATGAGAGAATGATAAAAAAAATGGGTAAAAAGTCTGTTTCTCCGGTCCGTCCGCTCCGATCCGTACCGAAAATATAAAATCTCTACCGTACCATACCAAAATTTTGGTATTGACACGGATACATAAATTTTAACATAATTGAATTTTGGTACGAATACAAATATTTTCAAATATCTGTTTTGGTCCGTATTGTGAACAGCTATTGTGTACGCTCAAAAGTTGCAATTTAATGCAAATGTATTAATCCACAATTTTAGGAGGATGTGATATTATTTTTAGCAAAGCATGTGTTGAATTGTTTGAATCATTAATTTCAAACAAAATCTTTATATTTTTTCAAGGACGAAATATATTTCATAGAAATTTTAATTATAAAAAATACAGTAATAAGCTCATATTTAATTTTAGAGTTGTAAAATATAATTTTTTTAGTCACCCTTTACTATTATATTATAATTTTTAGTAAGTCTTTTATAAATCAGTTTTATGTGTAACTTGAAACGACATTCGTTATTTTTGTCATGCAATATTAATATCGTACTAATACACTTAAAGAAATGATAAATATTATTAAGATATACGCACAAAATGCAAACAAGATTCATCTTAAATAACACATTATCATACTCATCAAAATTTAGATGTTTGTGACAATATATCTTTTTATCTCATTGGTAATGATCATTATTTAAATTACATAAATAAATTTTATATGACAAAGTTTTATATGAAAATGGTTCATCGTAAACTTATCATGAATTTATTATCTATTTTGAAAGTTTTAATAATCAAATATACGATCAAATGTATTAAAAATTTCATGAGTAGTATCAAGAATCGAGGTCAATGTTATCATATTATTGTTCAATAATATCAACAAAAATTAATTTTTAACTATTTAAATTATTTTTATTTATTTAATATAAAATATAATATTACAATATTTAAGTTTAAAATAAAAAAAATAAAAAAAACATTTAAAAAGTCAACACATTTTTTTAAAAGAGTGATTCTTGTGTGCACATGCGCTTGAATTTTGAGTTAAATTTCAAATCAATCTTGACTTTTCAAAGATCAATTTATTTATTGCTTTGAAAAAGTTAAAAATATATTTGAAATTGAACTTAAAATCAAGTGCATATTATGCACTTGGATACATAGAAGAGTTTGTGTTAGAAAAAAATTCAAATAATTTCATAAATTTATGTTTTCAATGTTATTATTATCCGTTAATAATGCCCATTTAAATTACTTAATATCCGAACGAGTGAAGTTTTAGGATATAATTCTTGTTTCAAAATTTTATTATAATATATTTCCAAACTTCTCCTAGGTGATGTGTCAACACCACTTTATTCTAAGGATGAGGTGACATGTCTCAAATCTCTCCATTTTGAAATACTGCGCTCTCATTAAAAGTTGTTTAAGTTTTTATCTCAACCATTCATTTTATATCATTACATCTAAATCATTAATTTCTAACTAGGGTTAATATAATTATTTATCATTTTCATTCGCCCATAAGCCGTCTCTCTCTCTCCTTCGATCTCTCTCACACCGCCACACTCCTCTTCGATCTTACTCACAGCTCCGCTTCCGCCCCCTCTCCAATTGGCGCGGACCAGCCGTGGATGTCAGGTTATAACTTTCTCTGTTATTTTTATCTTTTCATTTATATTCATCTCACGGTTCATTTTCTCATTTTTTTTTCATTTCCTAACGCCCTTACGGCGCTGGCTTTCTTGGCGCTGCCTGCCATGACTCCGCCTTAGTCTTATTCTCTGCACACGCTGCCTCATTCCCAAAATCTTCCAAAGGTTAGGGTTTTTTTTTAATTCACGATTTTTGTGAAATTATTTTCGATATTAAGTTCTCTGTGTATTAAGTTGTTCCTCCGCCTAGTCCAACGTCATGCAAGATATGTAGGCGCCGCCCCGCTGCTCTACTCCCGCCGCCTTAAACTGTATCGGATACTGCGGCCTTGAACCGAAAGTATGTTATTGATTTTTTATAGTATTTTTCTTGGTCTTAGGTTTTTTTCATTTGCCTCCTTTTTTAGTTTTTGTCATCCTCCATTGAACAGTCTCGACGCCACCACCATGTCCTCTAAGATGTAAAACATATATTTTTTCCACAGTTCAACGATTTTCTTACTTAGATATTTTTTGAATTTATTTTTGCAGGAGGATATTGAAATATTTTGCAAAAGATATTGTCACGTAAAAGATGGCAAGATTCTTGGGAATCTTGTCATCCAATACCATATCTCATCATGGATAATATGATTGTAACATTTTTTTTTTTACAAAATTTTACTATCCAAAGATATTGTCACTGAAATAACATATTATTCCCAAAAAATCTTGCCATGAAATGCAATATTTTATCATGTATAATACAATAATAGATATTTTTTTAATAAATATTTTCACAAAATATTTATATATGATATTTTTTTAAGAGGATATTGAAATATTTTTCAAAAGATATTGTCACGTAAAAGATGGCAAGATTCCCAAATAATCTTGTCATAATTTTTTTGGGACAAAATTTTACTACCCAAAAGATATTGTCACTGAAATAACACATTATTTCCAAAAAATCTTGTCATGATATATAATATCTTACCATGTATAATACTATGATACTGAAAGTTAGCAATTTTTTTTAAAATATTTTTATTTTTTAAATATTTTTTTTTTCAAAATACATGTATACATGAAATGTTTAGGAGGGAATTGAATTTTTTTAAATAAATTGAATTGACGTTTAATATTATATGAAATTACAAGAAATTTAAAATAAAAAATATTTATATTTATAATTTGAAAATAAAAATAACATTATTTTCCAGTCCATGAAATTCGCGGGGATACAAACTAGTGTTTGATATTTTACAAAATTTACACTCCACTTCTTAATTTTAACAATACATTTTAAAACTTTACTCATTTTGAATGAGAGGGAGGAATTAATATAGATATGTCTAATTTATGCAATTATCTTAATTGTTCGATAGATGGTGAGATCGGATTGGATGAGGGACTCTTATAGTTTCTGGGTAGTTTGGGAGATAGTAGATTAGGTAGAGAGATTAATGCAGGACAAAATCTTGGGCAATTTAAGAGAGAAGATTAGGCAACAAAATTAATGTTAATCAAGTCTCGAGAGATTAGAAAAAGTGATAAATGTTCACTACTCTCTCCCATTCAAAATCTTTGAAGTTTTAGAATTTGTTGTCAAAATTAAAAAGTGATGTATGTTGACTATTATATCCTTATATTTTACTAAAAGTATTTATCACACCCTTTGTCTCTGCCTGAATATCTCTTTGTATAGATGGCTATGATCAACCTTTTTATTTAAAGAGTAGAAGTAATAAAAGGTATGGTAAATTTTAACTGAAAATTTAGGGGGACTAAATAGGGTTATAATAGAGAAATAATGTGCAAAAATGTGTAAAATATAAATAAAATTGAAACAAGAATTACACTGTAAAACTTCACCCATTTTGAATCGAAAGAAATATTTTTTAGTGACAAAGTATGGAGTGAAAATGGTTCATACATGAACCATTGAAGAGTATTTGTTATTTTCACTAAAGAGTATTAGTTGTTCTTAATGAAGAATATTAGTTGTTTTTACTTAAGAGTCTTAGTTGTTCAGTGAAAACAAACTAAGACTCTTCAGTGAATGCAACTAATACTCTTCAGTGAAAATAACTATTACTCTTTAGTAAAAATAATCAATACCCTTCAATGATTCATATATGAACCAATGTCACTCTATCATACTTTAAAAAAAATATGAGATAGAGAACAATATAAATATTCAAAACATATTTATATTATAATATAAGAAGATGAAAAATCGTAGAAAACATCATCGAATGATATTTATTATCACATATTGATAATTCACGTTACATTAATACATAAGTTCCTAAATATTATATACTAGTGTTAGACCCGCGAATTTCGTGGAATTGTAAATAAATTTATTTAGAGAATAAAAAAATTATATGAAAATATATATTTTGATATAAATAAAAAAATATTGAGTTTAGTTGAAATTTAAATGCTCAATGATGTAATCATGTATTATTTGCTTCAATATTATATAAATTATAAAATACTAATAAAACTACAATATTTATCTTTACTAAAAAAATACTAATTACAATTTTAAAAAAAAAAATTATTTATATACAATTTTCATTGTGTATGAAAATCAAGAAACTAACTTAATGTAAGTATCAAGAATCACAAGTCTAAAAATAAATTAACCACTCAAGAAAGAGGTACATTATAAACTCTTAGTTGTAAAACATTAGTTCTTCATGTTAATGATTACAGATTGAAAATCATGATTTAATATTATACATGTCATTTGATTTGTAGACCACCACGTACCCATATGAATAAGTATATCTTTAAAAAAAGTTATATGTCATAACTCTATTCAAGATAGTTTCATTATATTGGATGCACTAAATTATAACTAAGAAAAAATATATAATTGATTAAAAAATCCTGGGACATAAAAATATCATATAACTATCTATAATAATTTAAGCATTCAACACTAAATATTGGCAAACAAAAAGCTACCACTATAATGACATCAGGTACTCACATTTCACATTTTTCCTGAACTACTATTTTGTCAAAAGGAGAATGTAAGTTTAATTACAAAATAATTAAAATAATTTTTTAAATATGATAAATTATTTTTACATGGGTCTTTCTACAGAGTCTTATTAAACACTGAGATGGAAAATATTATAATAAATAAGCATCATTATAAGTTGAAATTCATCCGAATAAAAAATATTTAAATACGAAGATATATCTTCATTATATATGGAGAATTCTTAGTAAATGCATCTTATGCAATTTGGTGTAAATAGTGTCAAACACAATTATTGAATGAGATTATTATATATGCTATAGTTTTTTTTTTTTACTTACTAATTGCTACAAATATTCAGTAAGTGAAAATATTTTTTCTAAATACATTCAACTATGTCAAATTAGAAAAAACTCATATAGTAAGAATATTGAGAACCTAACTTAATATGTATTTGTAGCTTCATATGATGCCTCAAACATTTGAAAAAAGTTTAAAAATATTTTATTTTATATGTATCATATTAAGAAGTGGATCACGTCTTAAAAATAAGTCAACCAAAAATAAAATATATAAATTATAAACTCTTAATGGTAAAACATTAGTTTTCAATGATATTAAATATAGGTTAAAAATCATTATGTAAGATTTCATATGACATTTGGTTTGTAGACCACCGAATACACATAAAATTGAGTATATTTTTTAAAGAGATCTATGTCATGACTCTATTGCACTTAACTTTATTATACTAGATGCATTGTATTAATAAGATATTAAATAAAAATAATAAACTAAGAAAAAACTTAGACCATAAGAATTAGGTAAAATGCATTCTTTTATCATTAAACTTTGGTTGACTTTGATTTTCTTCCTGTTAACTTTGAAATTTCGAATTTTGTCCTATATCTTGCAAATTTTGTGTTTTTTTTGTCCTATTACCTTCTATACCAGGTAACTCTTTCAGTAAATTTGACATGACATTTTAAATTATATCCAATGAATCTGCTCGAATATAATGATTAATTATACATTGTCATTCGAACCAATCTAAACATGATTACTTATCCATTGTCGAACATGTGAAATATCATTTTCGAATAATATTTTTTTTATTGTTGGTTCAAATTGCAACCAAATATTAGATTGAGTTGTTTGCAAAGTTTCAAACATTTGCAATTTGCGAAAATGTTGTGATTTTGTCTGCAATTAACCATTTATTTTAATGCCTCGTAGTAATAATCTGATCACGTCTTAAAAATAAGTCAACCACAAATGAAATATAAAAATTATAATCTCTTAATTTTTAAATATTAATTTTCCATGATAATAAATACATGTTGAAAATTATGATATAAATTTCAAATGATATTTCGTTTGTAGACCATCAAATACTCATAATATTGAATATATCATTTAAAAGAGTACGTCATAATTCTATTGCACATAAATTTATTATACTTGATCCAGTGTATTAATAAGATATTAATAAAAATAATTAATTAAAAAAACTTAGAACATAAGAATTAAGAAAATTAAAAAAATTTATCTTTTAACTTTAGTTGACTTTGGTTTTTGTGAAGTTAAATTAGAACTTTTGAATTTCATCTTATAATTTACAAAATTTGTGTTTTTTTGTCATATTACCTGCTAGACTAGGCAAATCTTTCGATAAATTTGATGTCGCATTTTGAATTTCATCCTATAAATTATAAAAATTCGGTGTCATACGAGATTTATCAAAAGAGTTACCTGGTGTAGCAGGTAACAGGGTAAAAATACAAATATTTGTAAGTTATGAAACAAAATTCAAAATTCTAAAGTTCACAGGATGAAAACCAAAGTTAACTAAAATTAAAGGACAAAAAAAATGTCATTTTTCTAAGAATTACATACAACTATCTCTAATAATTAAGACATTACACCACCAAAATATTGACAAATATAAAATGTATCAGTACAATGAAAGCAGTAGAGTCTGTCTTTAAAAATGCTCATATTACAACTTTTTTCTAAATCACTGTCTTGTAAAGTGGTGAATAGAAAATGTAATTACAAAATAACATTTTAAATTATGAAAGTTCATGTCTCTATTCTTACATGAGTTTTTTTATATAACATCTTAAATACACATTAATATATTTGAAAGAAGGATTTGTGAGAAAAAAGGATTTTGAAATAGAGTGTTGTGGCTTTGCCACATAATCAAAAATAACATTTGCTTTATAGTATTGTAGAATTACTTGATTTTAATTATGCAGAATATATCTTAATTTATGTTCATTCTATATTTGTATTGGTCATCCATATGTTATGATTATAGTCATTACCAATGCTTGATTTGGATGATTATTTAAATCATTAAAAATAATCCATAATATTTTAGTGAATATTGGCTTTTTAAGTAACATAAATTCGTAACATTTTATATTTAGTGATATTAATTTTTTAAATACTATAATATTATTAGTGAATGCATGTGATGGTATTAATTTTATAATTTATACAAATTTCACAGAAAAGTCCATGTTAAATTAAAAAAATAACTCGTGAAGCGCCGCAAAACAGTTGGAAAATCATCTAAGCGAAGGGTTGTTCAAAATAGAAAAAATTGTCTCAATTTATTGTCAATTGTGTAGAGATAGGCAAGGTAGGGGGGGATCCCCTTGATCTAATTTCTTTATAATGTGTTAACTAACGCCTTCAACTTTCTTTATTTAATTTAATCTCCATTATTTTTTTCCCCTTCTTAAAATAATTATCTCCGATCATAACTTGATCGAGAGGAATAATAATTGTAGGCTTTTGTTGGTCAAAAGATGGGGGTCATTACTTGTTCTTCTTCTGCAGGTTTGATCTTCTACAAAACCAAACAATCATCACCAAGAAATGGGGCCTCAATGCTTAATTATAATGGCCTCAAACCAGTTGAAAAAATCCAAGTTGGATCGACCAAGTTTGAAGCTACGGGAAACATCTCAAATTCTGGTATATGTGAATATGATCTATCATGCAAATATTTTATTTTATGAAACCTAATAGTTTTTCAATTATACTCTCTCCATTTCATAATTATTTGCACACTTATTTCATTCGTACATTTCATAATTGTTATTTGCATACCAAAAAAATATTCGTTATAAACTCAAACTTCACAATATTCACGTATTTACATAAAATATCATTATTTTTTGGAGCTCACACATACATTCAGTCCTTAATTTACAAATCTAAGTTTATGAAATTAACAAATTTAAATTACAAATCGTCCAATAACTTTCTAACATATATAATCCCAAAGTCATTTTTTTTTCTTCAAATTTAGTCTTAATTTCTCTAATAAGGTCTAATTTTGGTCTCAAATCGCCGGAAAAAGTTGTACTTTTTAAATAAATAGGGACAAAATCTTTTTTTACCCATAATTTAATATACAAACTCTTTTTTACCAACCAATTTATAAAAACCTTTTTTTACCCATTTTACTAGATGAAATGTCTCATATATCATTTAATTCCTATTCCTACTCTTTTATTACTTTCTATCTTCCCACTCCTATTCCCACTCCTATTCCTTTCCATATATCTTATTCCTATAAATAATATTATATTAATTCCAAAAATAAAAAAAAATTAAAAATATAATATTATATTAATTCCAAAAAGAAATAAATTTAGAAATGTAATATTATATAATTTTACCATTGATAATGAAAATAATTTTTTTCAATATATATGTTTCGCAATAAATATTAGTTATTAATATTTTTATGAAATATAATATTATTTTTATTATAATAAAATAAAATATTTTTCGTGTTATTATAAACACCGAACAAAAAACACTTATATTATTAATATTAATTAATAAATTGACATTGTCTATTTTTTAATTTTTAGTGAATTTCAACAAGTATTCTTGAAATATCGGAGACCTACCGGAGATTTACTAAAACGACATTCTCAAACATAATTTTGTGACAGAGTCGGGTCGAAACGACTTTTTAATTCATTTTACACTAGAAAAGACGAAAAAAATATTAATTTAAGTGATATTCAAATATTTAATTTCTAATAAGTTTCAACAAATACTATTGAAAGGTTGGAGCAAGGTTGGAGACAGGACAGAGATTTGCTAAAATTGAATTTTCATTCAAATTTTTGCGGCGGAGCTGTGTCAGAATCGAGTTTTAGGTCGTTTTACCCTAAGAACGACTAAAATGATACATGAATTTGAGTTAAATCTATTTTTTTAAATTTTAATCGAGTTTTAACAAGTACTCTAGAAGAGTCGGAGCATGGTAGGAGATAATACGGAGATTTGCTAAAATGATATTTTCAATCATAATTTTGTGACGGAGCCGTGTCAGATTCATTTTTTATCATTTTACCTTATGAACGACGAAAAAGATACATGGTTTGAGTGACATGAACTATTTAAATTTTATATAGCTTTGAAAAGTACTATTGAAAGGTCGGAGCATGGTTGGAGACAAGTCGGAGATTTGCTAAAATGGAATTTTCATTCAAAATTTTGCGGCGGAGCTGTGCCAGAATCGATTTTTAGTGAGTTTTACCCTAGAAATGACTAAACAAATTCATGAATTTGAGTGACATCTATTTTTCAAATTTTAATCAAGGTTTAACAAGTAATCTACAAGAGTCGGAGCGTGGTTGGAGACATGATGGAGATTTACTAAAATAATATATTTAATCATATTTTTGTGACGGAGCTGTTGCGGAATCGCTTTTTAGGCCGTTTTACCTAAAGAACGACAAAAATTATACATGAATTGATTGACATCCATTTTTCAAACTCTTATTGAGTTTTAACCAGTGCTATTGAAATGTCGGAGCACGGTCGGAGACAGGACGAAGATTTGCTAAAATAAAATTTTCATTCAAAATTTTGCGACGGAGTTGTGTCAAAATCATTTTTAGGTTGTTTTATCCTAGGAACGACTAAACAAATACATGAATTTTAGTGACGTCTATTTTTAAAATTTTAATCGAGTTTTAACAAGTAATCTAGAAGTGCCGGAGTATGGTTGGAGATAATACAGAGAATTGCTAAGCCGACATTTTAATCATAATTTTGTGACGGAGCTGCAGCGGAATCACTTTTTAGGTCCTTTTACCTTAAGTACGACGAAAATTATAAATGAATTGAGTGACGTTCATTTTTCAAATTTTTATTGATTTTTGACCAATATTATTGAAATGTCGGAGCACGGTCGGAGACAGGACGGAGATATGCTAAAATGGAATTTTCATTCAAATTTTTGCGACGGAGCTATCTTAGAATCGATTTTTAGGTCATTTTACCCTAGGAACGACTAAACAAATACATGAATTTGAGCGACATCAATTTTTTAAATTTTAATCGAGTTTTAACAAGTAATTTAGAAGAGTCGGAGCATGGTCGGAGACATGATGGAGATTTTCTAAAATAATATTTTTAATCATAATTTTGTGACGAAGCTGTTGCGGAATCGCTTTTTAGGTCGTTTTACCTAAAGAACGACGAAATTGAGTGACGTCTATTTTTCAAACGTTTATTGAGCTTTAACAAGTACTATTGAAATATCGGAGCACGGTCGGAGATAGGACGGACATTTGCTAAAATATAATTTTCATTCAAATTTTTGCGACGGAGCTATGTCAGAGTCGATCTTTAGGTCCTTTTACCATAGGAACGACTAAACAAATACATGAATTTGAGTGACATCTATTTTTTAACTTTTAACCGAGTTTTAACAAGTAATCTAGAATAGTCGGAGCATGGTTGGAGACAGGATGAAGACTTGCTAAAATGATATTTTTAATCATAATTTTGTGACGGTGTTGTAGCGGAATCGCTTTTTAGTCCGTTTTACCTTGAGAATGAAGAAAATTATATATGAATTGGCTGACGTCCATTTTTCAAACTTTTATTGAGCTTTGACAAGAACTGTTAAAATATTGGAGCACGGTCGGAGACAGGATGGAGATTTCTTAAAATGAGATTTTCATTCAAATATTTGCGACGGAGCTGTGTCTGATCGATTTTTAGGTCTTTTTATCCTAGGAATGACTAAAAAATAAATGAATTTGAGTGACATTTTATTAATTTTAATCGAGTTTTAACAAGTAATATAGAAGAGGTGGAGCATGATTGGAGACAGGTGGGAGAGTTGCTAAAATGACATTTTCATCACAGTTTTGTGATAAATCCGTCACAAAACTATGATAAAAAATGTCGGTTTAGCAAATCTCCATCTGGTATCCAACCATGTTTCGACTCTTCTAGATTACTCTTTAAAATTCGATTAAAATTTAAAAAATAGATATCACTCAAATTCATGTATTTGTTTAGTCGTTCCTAGGGTAAAACGACCTAGCAGTCGATTTTGACACGGCTCCGTTGCAAAAATTTGAATGAAAATTCCATTTTAACAAATCTCCGAACGTGCTCCGACATTTCAATAGTACTTGTCAAAAATCAATAAAAGTTTGAAAAATGGACGTCACTCAATTCATTTATAATTTTCGTCGTTCTTAAGGTAAAACGGCCGCTACAGCTCCGTTACAAAGTTATGATTAAAAATGTCGGCTTAGCAAATCTCCGTATTATCTCCAACCATACTCCGACTCTTCTAGATTACTTGTTAAAACTAAATTAAAATTTAAAAATAGATGTCACTCAAATTCATGTATTTGTTTAGTTGTTCCTGGGATAAAACAACCTAAAAAATGATTCTGGCACATCTCCGTCGTAAAAATTTGAATTAAAATTCTATTTTAGCAAATCTCCGTCCTGTCTCCAACCGTACTCCGATATTTCAATAGTACTGGTTAAAGCTCAATAAGAGTTTGAAAAATGGGCGTCACTCAATTCATGTCCAATTTTCGTCGTTTTTAAGGTAAAACGACCTAAAAAACAATTCAGCAACAACTCCATCACAAAATTATGATTGAAAAATATTATTTTAGTAAATCTCCATCATGTCTCCAACCATGCTCCGACTCTTGTAGATTACTTGTTAAAACTTGATTAAAATTTGAAAAATAGATGACACTCAAATTCATGTATTTTTTTTAGTCATTTCTAGGGTAAAACATCCTAAAAATCGATTCTAGCACAGCTCCGCCGCAAAAGTTTGAATGAAAATTCCATTTTAGCAAATCTTCGTCATGTCTCCAACCATGCTCCGACCTTTCAATAGTATTTTTCAAAGCTATATAAAATTTAAAAAGTTCATGCCACTCAATCCATGTATCTTTTTCATCGTTCCTAAGGTAAAACGACCAAAAAAGCAAATCTGACACAAAATTATGATTGAAAATGTCATTTTAGCAAATCTCTGTATTATCTCCTACCATGCTCTAATTCTTCTAGTACTTGTTAAAACTCGATTAGAATTTAAAAATTAGATTTAACTCAAATCCATGTATCATTTTAGTCATTTCTAGGGTAAAACGATCTAAAAATTGATTCCGACACAACTCCGTCGCAAAAATTTGAATGAAAATTCCAATTTAGCAAATCTGTGTCCTGTCTCCAACTTTGCTCCGACCTTTCAATAGTGTTTGTTGAAACTTATTAGAAATTAAATATTTGAATTTCACTTAAATTAATTTTTTTTTTCGTCTTTTCTAGTGTAAAACAACTTAAAAAGTAATTTGGACTCGGCTCCGTTACGAAATTATGTTTGAGAATGTCATTTTAGTAAATCTCTGCCAGGTCTCCGATATTTCAAGAATACTTGTTGAAATTCAATAAAAATAAAAAAATGGACAATATCAATTTATTAATTAATATTAATAATATAAAGTGTTTTTTATTGGTGTTTATAATAACACGAAAAATATTTTATTTTATTATAATAAAAATAATATTATATTTCATAAAAATATTAATAACTAATATTTATTGTGAAACATATATATTGAAAAAAAATATTTTCATTATCAATGGTAAAATTATATAATATTATATTTCTAAATTTATTTCTTTTTGGAATTAATATAATATTATATCTCTAAATTTTTTTATTTTTGGAATTAATATAATATTATCTATAGGAATAAGATATATGGAAAGGAATATGAATGGGAAGAGAGAAGGGAATAAGATAGTAGGAATAGGAATTAAAGGGTATATGAGACATTCCATCTAGTAAAATGGGTAAAAAAGAGTTTTTATAAATTGTTTGGTAAAAAGGAGTTTGTATGTTAAATTTTGGGTATTTTTTATAATTTGGTGTAAAATATATCACATGTACTATTTATAGAAATACTTTTTAAAATGACATATTTTATATTATATATATAATGATGTGTAATAAAAATATAATATATAAGGAAAATCAAATATAATTAGCGTATACGGATGCCAAAACAACACCTATAGCGGAAATCATCAATTTCGAATTTCAAAACGACGATGAATTGAATTTTCCAACTAATATAGAATAAATTGGTCCTTGCCAGAGTATTTGGGACTAAAATTATTTTGTTAGAAAGTTATGGGGCGATTTGTGATTTAAACTCTGAAATTAACCTCAAAACTCAACTTATATATATATATATATATATTTTTTTTTTTTTTTTTTTTTTTTGCGCCGATACCATGATTCGTTCTTGTCTAATGCATTCATCGTAATTAGTCGTTCTAGCTCTGTATCAAGGTCATGATCAATAGTACTATTTATATTCGGATAAACTTTTTTATGTTGATTTTTTTAAGCAGTAAAGTGTAGGAGAATAAAGGCAATGGCCTCTCCAACAGAATCAGCTCCGAAGAGAGAAACTGATCACACGAAAAGAATAGTGATCACAGGAATGGGTCTAGTTTCAGTTTTTGGGAGTGACATTGATGCATTCTACAATAAACTTCTAAATGGAGTAAGTGGAATCACTCCAATAGATCGATTCGATGCTTCAAAGTATCCGGTGAGGTTTGCCGGCCAAATACGCGACTTCTCTTCCAAAGGTTACATCGATGGAAAAAATGATCGTCGATTGGATGATGTATGGAGGTATTGTTTGGTAGCCGGATTGAGAGCACTTGATGATGCTAACCTTGGAAAAGAAGTGCTTGATACTGTGAGCTTTTTTAATCTTATTTTTCTTTGAAAGCCACCCTGAACTGCTAGACTAGCTAGTGTTGTACAACAGGGAATAGAGTCCAACACAACACTAGCTACTCTAGTAACTAATTGCCAGAGTAGTTGGAGCTGCATTGTTTATTTATTATTTATTTATGAAATTAGCAAATTCAGTATAGCATCAGTTATTCTGGAAAAAGGCTGTCAGAGTAGCTGGTGTTGTATTGTAGTATTTAACAACACAGAGAATCCAACACATTACTAGGTATTCTGGCAGCTAACGTTCAAAGTAGTTGGTGGTGTTGGTACGATTTTGTGTTATGTAACGCATATAATCTAATTAGATTTGTTTGTGTCTGATTTTTGTGTGCGCAGATGGACAAGACAAGGATAGGTGTGTTGGTGGGGTCAGGAGTAGGAGGGATCACATCTTTCAGCAATGGAGTGGAAGCTTTAGTACAGAAGGGATACAAGAAAATATATCCATTGTTCATACCTAATTCTATTGTTAATATGGGGTCTACATTGTTGGCTATAGAAACCGGATTAATGGGACCAAATTACGCAATTTCGGGTGCTTGTGCTACTGCAAATTACTGCTTCAATAGTGCGGCTAATCACATTAAAAGAGGTGATGCTAATATTATGATAGCCGGGGGTGTGGATGCTGCTGTAACTGCAATTGGAGTCGGAGGTTTAATTGCTTGCAAAGTTTTGTCTCATAGAAATGACGATCATCAAAAAGCATCCAGGCCGTGGGATAAGAACCGTGATGGTTTTGTTATTGGTGAAGGCGCTGGCATACTGGTAGGTGTCTTGTTCAATTTTTACATGCATGATTATTGTAAGTACACAAAAACTTGTATGCAACAATCTCATGCATACTTTTAAAAAAAATACAAAAAAAAAATGCAAAAATATCACGTCTCATGCAATAAATTCCTTATACTTATGACCATAATGCTAATATTTTGATTAATATAATGGACCGTGAAAATTGACACGATCATCAGATTATGGAGAGCTTGGAGCATGCATTGAAAAGAGGAGCCAACATCGTGGCCGAGTATTTGGGAGGCGCAATCACTAGTGATGCTTATCATGTGACACACCCTCGTTCCGATGGACTCGCAGTTTCTTCTTGTATAGTCAAGAGCTTGGAAGACGCAGGGGTGGCCCCTGAAGAGGTTGTCCTATTTTATTCAATTCTCTTAGTAGACCTAAATATAATTATTAAGATTTTCTAAAAATATTCCTACTATTAGGTAAACTATGTAAATGCACATGCAACATCAACAGTTGCTGGAGATTTAGCCGAGGTTAATGCTATAAAAAATGTGTTTAAAGACACCTCTGAGATGAAGATGAATGGTACTAAGGTAAAAATTTAGATTTACAAAAATTTAATTATCATATTAAGACTAATTTAGATTACTAAAATTACTCTAATTTTCTTGATTAGTCAATGATTGGGCATGGCCTTGGAGCATCAAGTGGCCTTGAAGCAATAGCTACCATTAAAGCAATCAACACTGGGTGGTTACATCCAACAATCAACCAATATGTAATATCAATAACAATATGGCATTTTTCCTATTTTATGAAATTGCAACATTTTCTGATACTCCATCTTACACATAGGACTTAGAATCTCAAGTCACAATCGACATTGTCCCAAACGTAAAGAAACAACATGAAATTAATGTTGGTATGTCATCTTATGCTCTCTCGCTTTCTAAATTGATATATTTGCATAATTTCATGCAATGCGTCTTCTTATGATTCAATTATAATCCTTGTAGCTATATCGAACTCATTTGGTATCGGAGGGCACAACTCAGTTGTCGTATTTGCTCCGTATAAGCCTTAGAAGATTTGCACTACGAGGATGCTCGCGCGTGATAAGAGCACATTAATTGTGTATTGAGAATAAAAGGATAGTAATACACTGTTGGTTTAACTTGGACTTTGACATTATTTAACTGTTTTAGTGCACCTAAACAAAATGTGGAATTAAGGAGAAATAAAGGAAAATGTTGATTTAATTTGTTCTTGCAAAAAGGCACAGTGAAACATTCTTGTCATCTTGCAACCACTTGTCTAGCCATCTCTTAATCATTATTTTTAATAAAATTTAATTTCTTTTAAGTCGATTACAATTAAGAAGTAATGATAGACCAACCTAAATTATCCATTACTAATTTTAATTAAATAATAATTATATGTATTACAAATTCTTCCAATTCTTAAAATTTCAGTACATAATTTTATTTTCAACGTCGGCTTTATTTTTACACTTCTCTACAATCAAGTTCGAACTTTTAAATAATTTTTTTTTTCTGGTTTTAAACTCCACTGGTAATAATTTCATTCATATTAAATTATACATATGTTGGATGTTCTTAGTACTTTAAATGATAGAGCTGACAAGCTAAAATGATAATTCAACCCACGAATAGAGGGAATATTAGCGAAATAAGTGGTTCCATTCTGGTTGGCATTACAGGTTCTCCTTCAAAACCAAAGATTGGTTAGAGGACGAGACCAATCTTTTATATATATCTTAGTATAATATATTTCTGAACCTCTCCAAGATGATGTGTCAACATCACCTTATTCTTAGACTGATGTGGCATGTCTCAAATCTCTCCATTTCGAAATACTATGCTCTCATTAAAAGTTGGTTTAATTTTTAATCTCAACCATTCATTCCATATGATTAAATTTAAATCATTGATCTATATCTATGTTATATACTCATTCTAAATGTGAAATTGTGAAATTCTTGGATTCCATAACCTATTTTCATCTATCGGCCACCTTCCCACTCCCCCAAACCTCTGTCGCCTCTCCTCCTACCGCGTTCCCTCTCCCCTGAACCGCTGCCGCCTCTTACGCCACTGTCCATTTTTTTTTCTTGAAGACTGCTGCCCCCACATCTACTCATTGTGGGTTAATTCACCTTTTATTTTTTGCAACAATTCATACATGGGTTTGGTTGCGGAGATAAGATCGGCAACGCTTGCAAATGGTTGTGCATAACCACCATGAGCTGCAGTTAAACCTGTCCGTGTAGTTAATAATGACAAGTCGGGTGTCGATCTCAATCTCAATCTTTTAGGGTCGTTTGCTTCACGGGACTGGATTAGACTAGATATGATTGGACTGAAAGGGATTGAATTAAATTGGATTATTGAGTATGAATGTATGTTTGGATTCTAGGATTGGATTGTATGTTTAAGTAGGATAAATTGGGCGGCGGTTATTTTTATTTTGAATAAGGGTAGATTGATCACTTAAAATAGAAAATGGAGGATAAAATAACAGGTGCAATATGGATCGATGGCAACCGTCCTCAAGATACGACTTTAGAACTTCAGACTGTTGCACTGCAAATCAGAAGTTATCGGCGAATTCCAAATAGGTATCCGGAACTTTCAACTCGACTCTAATGCAATCTTAGAATACTAGAATGTTTTGGGTGTTTTGAAGGCTAGAAGGCTGCTTTTGATTTAGATTGATGGAAATGCAATCTGGGGTGTGTGTTTATAATTACTGAAGAGGTGCAGTGCTTTTTTTATTAACGGATGCAACATGCGCGCCCATCATACCCAGGTTAGAATTCCACCGGATGCGACCCTTCGCGTACAGGGCTCTGTTTGCCCGCAAAGCCGACCCGAACCGTAGCGACGTGGCCGATCCGTAACCAGCCCAAACCGCCGCATCGCGAGTTCGAAACCCTCGAATCATACCCACTCACGATAGCCTTGGTCCGAATTGCCTCGAAAAATCTAAGGCTCCTCAGGAGGATGCGTACGTGCTAACTGTTAAGTGTTAAGTGCGCCTCTAAAGCGCCCAATGCGACTAAGTGCGACGTGCGCATGTGAGTCCAAGCCTTTTGGCATAACACCACCACTTAGTAGGCTTGGCAACGAGGCGGGGCGGGGCCGGAGGGCTAATCCCCATCCCCGTCCCCGCGAACTTCACGGGGAAAATTTTGTCCCCATTCCCCGCCCCGCCGGGGAATCCGTCCCGCGGGGATTCACCGTTACCCACTTCCATTTTTTTTTTTTTTGAAATTCCAAAAATTCTCAAAAAAATCACCATAAAATGCATAAAAATCTATTCTTAAATCCAATATCCAAATTAAAAGGATCAAATATATATATTTATTTTCTTAATTTATAATTTATATATATATATATATATATATATATAAAATTAAGCGGGGCCCCGTGGGGAATACAGTCCCCGGCCCTGCCCACGGGGAAAAAAATCCCCATCCCCACGGGGATCGGGGATTCCCCGTCCCGTTGCCAAGCCTACCACTTAAACTTAGTAAAGATTACATTTCTATGACATAAGTCTACTTATATAGAAGTTTCATTTCTTCCAATTTTCCAATGTGGGACAAGGATCCGTTTCACTTACTTCTCCACATTTCCCCCCTTCAATTTTAGGAATTTCCATGATAAATTCTCAACTTCTATTAATATTTCATTCATCCGAAATTGGTTTTGAGCAAATTAATACACCAAATTCATCTACTCCGAACGTAGGTTATGAATTTACAATTTATTTCTATTTTCCATAAATGAAACATCAAATTAAAATTGGTCAAACTTAGGTCAATAACCCAAATTCTAAACCAATTTCCAAGACAATCTGCCTCCACGATAAAGATATTGTCATTAGCGTTGTGAAAACAACATCTATTAATTAAGAGCAATTTAAATCAAGCCTAGATTCAACCCTTATTCATATACTCATTATTGTACGCAATTTTTTTTTTTAAATTGTTTATTATTATCAGTCTAAGTATGTTGTATGTACCTTGTGTAGTTGTATTTTATTAAAAAAATATGAATTAAAATAGTTATTATTTTTAATGAAAACAAATAGTATTAATAAAGTAAAATGTTTAAAATTATACACAAATTGCACGATACATTTTATGTATACTAAAATTCAGGCAATTTGTGTATAGTAAAACACTTAGAATTTAGACAATTTTACCTTAAAATAATATTGGTAGAGTAGGTTTTGCGTGCCTCATGGTGGGATGGGATATAAATTGAGCATAACACATTAATATTTTGGTAGGGGTGAGTATTAATTTGTACTAATTTGTAAATTGTTTCACTGTGGTACGGTCTCATACAAGTATATTGGTAATATTTAAAGAAAAAAAAATATCATTTTAACTACACTAAAAGATGAGAAGGGAAATTAAAGATTTAGAAAAAAAAAACAGCTTATGACATACATGGAATGATATGAGAAATGAACAATAGAAAAAAAAGCCTCAATTTAAATTTTTTCTGAGATCTATAAAGGAGGGAAAATCGAGGAGTAATATATGAAAATAGTTAGAAAGTCAGAATTTAATAGTGTCTAAAGCAAAAGAGGGGAGAGTATGCATGTACTTTTAAGGGAAAAGGTACAATTTGGACCCTGAACTAATGTCATGGGTACAAATTGGACCCTAAACTATTTTTTTGTACAAATTGAACCCTAAACTAATGTTTCTGGTACAAATTGGACCCTCAACTAATGTATTGGGTACAAATTGGACCCTAAACTATTTATGAGTATAAATTGGACCCTAAACTAATGTTTTAGGTACGAATTAGACCTCAAACTATTTTTTTGGTATAAATAAGCCATAACTTTTAAAATTAAATAAATAAATCCCAACTAATAAAAAAATTAAATATTAGTATATAATATTTGACTAAAAATGATAAATTTCATAAAGTAGTATTTCAATTCAACATTATTTATTGATAGTGGTTATTTTTAACTCATACTATTAAATTATTTTTTAAAATATTAATTTAAATATATATTGCATTTAAAAAAAAGTTAGTGCTTAATTTTTTTTTTACGTTGTTTTAAAATATATTAATGTAGTGCGTATTTTAATCCATTTTTATTATGTTGGTTAAAAAAAGAAAAAAAAAGATCAATGCTTAAAAAAATATGATAGTAGTCGATTAAATAAATTTAAATTATTTTGAAATATATTAATTAAGCAACACTTTTTTTTATATAATTTAACAATTGACTTAGAGTTTTTTTTTATTTAATATGCATATGTATTTGAATTAGTGCTTAGAAGAATAACTACTCTAATAGTATGAGTTGTAAATAACAACTATCGCTAAATAATAATATATTGAAATAATAATTTATAAAATTTATCATAAAGTTTTTAATCAAATATTATATAACAATGCTTAATTTTTTTATTAGTTGGAGTTTATTTATTTGATTTTTAAAGTTATTGTTTATTTATACCAAAGAAAGAGTTTGAGGTCTAATTTGTACCTAAAATATTAGTTTAGGGTCTCATTT
Organism: Ballota nigra; assembly: GCA_947034835.1. Lineage (NCBI taxonomy): Eukaryota > Viridiplantae > Streptophyta > Magnoliopsida > Lamiales > Lamiaceae > Ballota > Ballota nigra. Next base: position 122,979,528 of record OX344720.1, on the reverse strand, counting down.
GTACTAAAAAATAGTTTAGGGTCCAATCTGTACCCAAAACACTAGTTGGAGGTCCAATTTGTACCTGAGACATTAGTTTATGGTCCAATTTGTACAAAAATATAGTTTAGGGTCCAATTTGTACCCATGACACTAGTTCAGGGTCCAAATTGTACCTTTTCCCTACTTTTAATAGTGTCTAAGCAATAGAGAATTCAAATTGTGCTACTCGGCTAAAAGTAAAATAATGAAAATTCTCCCTTTGTTTTTTCCTAATCTCACCCTAAAAATATCACACTTATTCAACAACCTAAAATCCACTTTGTATTTTCTAAAAAAAAAAAAACACTAAACATAAGTGTTTGGTTTGAAAATTCTTCAATAATAATGAGAGAAGAATAAATATATAATAATTACTAATTACAGTGGGTAATTAAAAAAAAAATATCCAAAACACAATTTTTCCTCGTAAATAAGATAATCATTATTTTATTTGAATATTTTTCTCCCCTCCTATAATTATCTTCATCAATCATTCTTCTACATTACACTCACAATCAACAATCTTTTTTGTCTCTTTTTTTTTCGAAAATTAGAATGCAACACTAGTGATGTAATCACCATAAAAACAATATCCAACTAATATATCTGGTGCACAGAAGGAAAAAAAGATTTCCATTCATATTCTCATTTAAAAACTTGAACCAAATGCCACCTAAGAGAAAAATGGGGCTTTCCTCTGCTTTTTTTGTGCGAAGTGCTCGTACTTAAACCCTCACAAGAACAATAAGCAGACTCCAGAACTACTGAAAAACATAAAGTATAAGAAAAGACAATTGATCGACAAGATGGAAAAGTGTAATAACCAAGTGAAATTCAAGTTCGATAATTATTAATACAGCAGTATTTCAGCTGGAAAAATGCCAATAGGAAGCTTATTATTCAGATAATTTTGCTTCCAACAATCAGCCTAATTGCAGGCATTTCTATGATATAAATAAAAAAGAATGTCATCAGTTGTCGCCATAGATCCACTTCTCAGCATTGCTTGTGTAACTAACCAATTCCTCAGGTTTAAACCATAGCTTGATTTCATCTTTTGCAGTCTCAGGGCCATCACTACCATGAATTATATTCCTGGAAGAAAAATTATTGTTTGATATTAGGTCAAGGACAAAAATTTCTATGAACCCGATTTGCAGAAGTTTTATGGTGAACTCGGTATATTGTTTAGCATATGAAGTATCATTGTTTAGTGATTTTGAAAAGAATAACACAAAAAATCACACAACTTTTAAATAGTGACAATTTGTATGCTAAAAAACGTTGCTAAAACGTAGTATTACTTCAAAGAAGAGAATTCATATGTGAACCATCCCTAAGACAGGATAAGTGTTATGATTAATTATCCTGGACAGAAAGCAAATAATTTAGTTCCAGAAAGTAAAAACCAAAGTGGTTAGAGGAATACCTCCCAACTACAACAGCTAAATCTCCTCTGATGGTTCCAGGTTCTGATTTCTGAGGATCTGTGGCTCCGATTAGTTTACGGCCATACTTGATCACTCCCTCACCTTCCCAGACCTGAAGGAGTACAAAGATATTAGTTACGTAATGTTTTAAAAGTTCTGGGTAGATAAAGCGGGGGATTTGAGCACTTCTAACCATGGCAACGACTGGTCCAGAGCTAAGGAAATCGCACAGCCCATTGAAGAAAGATCTTTCACTGAGGTCGTGATAATGCTTCTTGGCAAAGTCCTTCGAAGGAACCACTACCTTTATGGCCACAAGCTTGAAACCTTTTCGTTCAAAACGGGAAAGAATTTCTGAAATCTGAAGAAACAACAGTGACTTTGTTATTTTTGAAATATGCAGCAGGTTCAGATAAGCACTCTCTAATGATAGAAAAGGATGATAGGATGGGGTCCAACTATAGATGTTCTGTTTTTTTCTTGGATTAATGTAGACAAATTAAAGGGGACAAAACAAATGAACCATATGAACCGCAAATAACACAATAAGGACCCTATTAATCACACATTTCGATCAGATTTTAGATGCATGAATATTCAACAAGTGTGATAGTATATACCAATCCTCTTTGGACTCCATCTGGCTTGATGGCAATGAAAGTTCGCTCCATCTGAGAAAAAGCAGAAAAAATGGTGTCAGTCAGCCACACTAAAATAGATAAAACATATCCATGAAACATGTGCAAGAAGACAAGGGACTATTGTGTTTTTTTTTCCATAGGAGGCACTATAGGTATGTGTACCTCAGCAGCATGAGCCTCTTGTTCTTGAAGCATAAAAGCTGTAGCACAAAGGAAAAGGAAAATAATTATAAATGAGAATTGCCTTTGTAAGTTCACAATAACAAGACACTTCAGATCTGATTTACTGGGTAAAAACTGAAATCTGAGCCAAGCAGAAAAATTAACATGGACTACAGACAATTCTGCAGAATAAAGCTCATGAAACTCTGCTACAATATATCCAATTGAAATATTGAGGGTGAGAACTAGGATCACAACAGGGAGCAGCAACAGATGATTAAAAGATAGTTACTGTTGTTTGAAAATGAATCCTTTATCATATGTGTGTAAAGATGACACCTACCTTCCTACCAATCTAGAGCAATTTCACCCTATTATTACATAAAAGTGTTTACTACTTGCTGGATTTGAACATTACCAATAAACATTGATTATTCAGGAATGGCAAATGCAAGTGACCCAACTGCTATGCACTAACTAAAAAGGCACGGACAACTTTGCACCAAAAGGAATGTCATATAGCACAAATAAAAAGTTACGTAATCAATATTTTCAACATAGCAAACCATATAGCATATATACAGGAAGGAAATCATTTAAAAACATATATAGGAGAAAGTGTGTTCAACCAACCTGCTGCTGGAAGGGCAAGAGCACCCGAAATCCAACCCCCATATGCATTTCCAGAGGCACCAAATGTAGCTAGAGATGGTCCTCGGCATGAAACTGCAGCAGCTGCAGCCGCTGCTCGCCCTCCTGAAATACAAATTTTCTTAGCTACTCTTTCTGGTTCTTGGCATATTTTTATGTATTTGAATCACATAACATATAAATCAATCAGCTTCAATATTAGAGATTGAAAGAATGGTTCTTTAAAAAATATGATCCTTCATAAAAAGCTAATGCAATATACTCCCTCCGTCCTTTAAAAGTATGCACCATTTTCTGCACGTGAATTAATGCAATATGTTGGAGGGTATTTAGGGGTCTTATGAGGTCCGTTTATGAATAAAATGATTGTTTATGGTAAGTATAAACAATCATTTTATTCATAAACAAACCTCACAAGACCCCTAAATATTCTCCGACATATTGCATTAAATGACGTGCAGAGAATGGTGCATACTTTTAAAGGACGGAGTCACGGAGGGAGTACATGTTAGATAGGAATGAATGATGGTATAAAACAATAACCTGATCCCCAAAATGCATGACTAGAGTGTTGGACGAAAGCAAGTATATCATTTTTGTGAATAGAGTGGAAACTAATGAAAGAAAAGGTATGTTGGGAAATTTACAGAAAACAATTAGCTTCTTTGTAGATCAATCCTTTTCAATTTATACGGTCATGCATAAGAAAACTCACATAATTTATCCAAGAACACATCATAACGTCCCACTAAAGTAAATTACAGAAGAATAATACATAGTAATTACTTTTGTTCGAAGTTCATCCTAATGAGCTTCTACTTTTGAGTTGGTACAGACAAAAATATTCTCAACAGTTTGTTAACATTTTGATCAATAAGTTTAATGACGCACTGAACACAATTAAAACTATAATTCATTATATATCTGAATGAACGAATTAAAAATATAATTCACTAAATATCTGACGTAATTTTAAAACCTCAACAAAATATGTTGATTCAACAAGAGAACCGGATTGAGTGACAAAAAGAAAAATCTATAAACTTTTATAAATTCATTAAACTCCTTTTTACATACTAAAGAACTCATATATATAAGAAAACAATCTAGCAATTTTTACTAAAATAAAACCACAATTTGTATCAAAATGAAATTATTAATCCTTTCCAAAACAAAACTCATAGTATTTATTAAAACAAAACTCTTACCTTACCAAAATAAAACTTATCAAATAATTTTTTTATCTTGCAAAATAAAAAATTTAATTAATTAATAATTATAGTATAAATTAATTTTCTTTTGGACCCAACTCTATTTTTTACCAGCCTCCTCATCCACCCCATCAAACAAATATCAGATCGTAATAACATCCAATCAACATGAAAACAATAAAACATAATATTTTTGTTCAGAAATTCATATTAAATCAAGCTTTTAAATCTGAGGCAATACAAACGGACATCTCAATATTATCATTTGATCAACAAGTTTCATGACGCAGAAGAACGCCAGCGGAACTGTAATCAATCAAATATCAGATACGTAAAACATCAAATCAATATGAATCATTTAACATAACATCGTTTTTCATTTAATCAGTAACTCGTACAACAGATAACCATAACCAGACTAAAAGCTGGAAATCTACATTTCACCATTTTCACTAATAAAAAATTTACCTGAAAATGCACGAGAGGATTGCTTAGAAGCAGAGGCGACGAAAGATCTGGCAGATCTGAGAATCTGAGACCTCATTCTGAAAGAAAGTTAATCTTAGCTTTGGGCGTGCGAGAGAGAACTGAGAATTGCAGTTTTGGGGAGTGAGGAAGTGATAGAGTGAAGATGCCTTTTATGTGCTTTTCCGTGCCTAACGCCGTGTTTGTTAAGATCAAATGGTAAAAAAAGCAATAAGGCTTTATGAATGAAGCCGTAATTATTTGGTTTAATTTTTACCTACTTATTTTTCAGTTAGTTTCTCAACCGTACCTAAGGATATCAAACAAGTTATTCACAAGCTTTTTCGTTCGAGTTCGTTTGTTAAGTTTCACGAGCCGAGCTCGAGCCCGATTTCGAGCTCGATTATTTTATCGAGCCGAGCTCGAGCCTAATGGTATTCGGCTCAAAAGCTGTCAAACAGGTTCGTTTACGGAGCTCGCGAATAGGCTCGTTTAATTACTTTTTTATTTTTATAATAAAAATATCCATAAGCATGTAACATAGTATTATTGTGTGTTATTTGGGATAAATTTATTTTAAACTATTAATTGTCTTTGTTTAACTTCCGAATTAGTTGTTAGTCTTTGTTTGGATGATGTTTTTATTATCATGAACACCTATGTTTTTAATTAGACATAGTTTAGATGTGTTATTTTTATATAATTTTTAAAATTTTAATTAGCTTTTCGAGCCGAGTTATTCGAGCTCGAGCTCGAATTATGCTTGATTAATTTGAAAACGGGCTTTTTTCGAGTCGAGCTCGAGCTATTTGCGAGCTTAAAAATTTACACACGAACCGAGCTCGAGCTCAACTAATAGAGCTCGAGTCGAGCTCGAGCCTAAAAAAATCCAAACGGGCCGAGCTCGAGCTTGACAGTATTCGGCTTGGCTCGACTCGTTTACATCCCTAATCGTACTTAAGGCTAATGTATTTTTTCTTTTTGCAAAAACTTGTATTAGACCGTCTCATGGCATGAGACAACACAAATTAACACATATTCTTATTAAAGTGTTAATGAATCAATGCCCTAGTTACACCAATTCTCATTGTCTCATGTCATGAGACGGTTTCATACAAGACCTACTCATTCTTTTTTCATTATTAAAAACATGCTCTATTAATAGGATCAGAGAGCAATGTCCTAATAAGATTGTATTTCAATTTCTGAATTTTAGAATTTTGAAAAAAAAAAGTAAATCGTGCAATTCAAATATATCTTTTAACAGTATCAATTGTACTTTCCCTGTCCCAGTTTTGTTTTTCCGTTTGACTATGAGCGGAGTTTAATGCGAGAGTAGAATTTTAGTTTTTAAATGAATAAAGTAGTATTGAGAATGATAAATGGTGAATAAAGTAGTATTTAAATAAATAAAGTAGTATTGAGGGGGCGCTTGGTTAACAACTCTTTAATGGTAATGAGAATGAGATTGAAAATTAGTGTAACTAATATGGTTATGAGAACAAATTCACCACCTCTCCTCCTAAATAAGGTAATCACTACTCCATTTTGATTACCTCATTTTCTTCCTACAATCATCCTCCTCAATCACTCCTCCATTTCTCCACCAACAACCATTTGTTGTCAACTTTTATTTCAATATTGGGGCATGACACTAGCAATGATGTCACCATTGGAACACTTCTTCCCCTAACATATCATTTTTCTTATGAGGGCATAGATGTAAATAAATTTTTATTCCCATTACCATTGAAGAATTGCTAACCAAGTGCCCCTGAGAATAGTGAATGGTGAATAAAGTATTATTTAAATGAATAAAGTAGTTTATATTTTAGGGATGAGAAAACAAAATTGGGACGGACCTTTTTTGCAAATGAGAAAATAAAACTGGAACGGGGGAGTATTCACTGCAAAAAATAGTTTGCGAAAATTACCTTTTCAGTGACATAGTCCCAAATGTATAATTGTATCATGCAACTTATCCAAACTATTCATTTTATTAAGAATACTTATACTGTGTACTTGAGTGCATATTATGCATTTGAATTTTAAAAACAATATTTCAAACAGAAATCAATAATACCTTAAGAAGTAATCAGTAATATCCTAAAAAGTAATTAATAATACTCAAAGAAGTAATCAGTAATACCCCAAGAAGTAATCAATAACACCTCAACTGCAAAAAAAAATATATATATATAGTTTGATGTGTGTTGTGTGTATTTTGAAAAAATCAAATTTGAAATCAAAATTGAGTTCAAAATTCAAGTGATGTATGCCCTTGATTCCATGCTTAGAATTTGTATTTTATCAATATTTTGAACAATTAGAAAACAATATTGATATTATATATATATATATTCAATCTAGTTTCACACCCATAGTTTCACCTAAGAGATCGTTTAACAATCTCCTGATTATATATGAATAGAAATCAAAATAGTTTTTTAATTATAATTGCAGCTTCACGCCATACGATGAATGATTAAAGGTTAGTTAGTTGGTTGAGTAAGGTTGAAAACAAAAACCCTAGAGCCGAATTATTGGGCTGAGAAAAGGTGCCCAATCTGACTTTCTCCGACTAAGTGTAGCCCTACTACAATTGGATGCGGATATTCTTCCCCCTCTTCAGTTCACCGCTCTATCGTTCAGTTCACCACCCACAGTTTTTCAAAATTGCTCCATCCTCATTTTAAGTTCTTGTTTAACTTTTATAAATTCACCCCCTCATTTCTTAGAAAGAGTATGCGTGAAAAAAATTCGACCGTCGTTCCGGCCCCGTGACTCGCCGCCGTGAGCCATCGAGACCCGCCGCCACGATCTTTCGCCATGCCCCGCAGCCGTGACCCGCCACCAAAGAAGAGTGCCTTAACATCCATGGATAAATGTTGATTTTTTTTTTTTAATTTTCAAATTTTCAATTATAGGGTTTATGTGTGTGATTGTTAGTATAAATTAGGGTTTATGTGTGTGATTATAAACATAATGAAGCATATAATGTTTGTTTTTTTAGAAGGAATACAACAAAAACTAGGAATTTTTTTTAAGAAGGTGAAGGGCTTTGTTTGACACTGGTTGTTCAAACATATGTCCAATATTCGAACAAAAGTGTCAAACAAATGTTCAATGTTTGATTTTTTTTTTCGAACAAAGGACATTGTTTGGAAAAAAAAATCAAACAATGTGTTCGAATAGATTTGGTCGAATTTTGACAAATGTTTGACAAAAAAATTCAAAAATAATGCAAATGTTTGACAGACCAGAGCTGAGCACGAACCGAAATTTAAAAAAGCGATAAAAAACGAGTGAGAACAATTTTAGAAGCCCTCAAGATCGTTGTGACTGTTTGCATTCACGTAAACTTGATTTCAAAAGGGGTGAACTGATCGAATTTATCTAAATAATATTATGTATAAGGGTACTTAAGCCTTTTAAAAAAAAATAAAAAAAATTGGGGGCCATTACAATTTCATCCCAAAAATATCACTAAAAAAGTCTTTTGGCCTTTTTATAGTTTTTCCACACTTTATCCTTTCTTTATGGCCCTTTTGGAAAGACAATGAAAAGGAAGATAAAAAGATGCCATCAAAGGTGAAAACACAATAGGAATTGTGGCATAAATTGTTATACTTCCTCCTGTGTCGCAATAAATTCACACTTTCTTTTTTCGTTCGTTCCACAATAATCATTTTGTCGAAATGATAATAATTGTATATGAAAGTGGTTTTTTATTTTTTTTTATTATTTTTTTGCTGCACCTTGGTAATTGCACCTGGCCAAATTCGTCCAAGAAATACCGAAGAACACTGAAAATGTAAAAACTATAATATTAAGAAAAGTTCTGCATGTGTGCGATTGTGTGAATACATAATCAGCAGGGAATGGTATAAATATCATAAGAAACAAGAATCTAACACTAAAGTAACATGAATTGTACAAAGATCATGAGTTGAAACACTTATTCCAGCTTGAAATAGTATGGTGTCAACATTCATTTTCATCGATCCATGATAGCAACTTAAACCTAGACATATATACATGCACGAGCAATTCGTGAAAAATATAAATCAATTTACGCTTTCCTTCTCTGAATCGTTAACATCCTTGGAATTCAATGCCAGCTTGCAATCAATCTGCAGTGCTTCCAGCCATAAATCAACCTGAAGAATGAACACATACGAGCATGTCGATAATGGTACGAGAGAGGTGGGATAAAAGCCAAAGAGTGGACGTAGAGAGAGTTTACAGAAGTGGGATAAATGAATCTGCAAACTTGACATACCTGTATCTTAGATTTGCTTGAGCATTCATAGCGCAGACCTTGACGTGTTAAGATATAAAAGCAATGCCTAATTTCTTCATCCTCCCGTGTTAGGCAGGGAAGATGACCAACTTCAACAACATCAGATAGGAGGGTGGAGTCCTGGGGACTTAAATCTGCATCATAGATTAAAAATGATAATGATAATGAAGGCCCTTGGAAAATCTGAGCATCAAATTGTGCTGAAAAATAGCAGAGTATGTACACAATGGTGTCAACATAGGCTTAGAAGTCCACTAGAGAAAATACGTGCATAAAGAGAAACATCACTTTTTTCATGATCAGCAATAAATGTGTGCCCTTTCTCATAAAACAGGGATATTTGTAGAAGAGTCAGCAACAAAAACTGTGTAATTAATGGAGTTTGGAACAAAAACTGTGTAACAAAAGCTAAAAGCATGGCTTTGGAAGCTTCGGCAAAGATAATAGACATCAAACCAATGGAGGTATAGCAAGAGTAGAGTTTGAATCAACTACCGGTGGATATCATGTACAGATAGATGCACGACCCATGAAGGACAACAAAGCGTGGAATCCAATCATCAACTTCGGTATCATCTATTGGAGGTTCTCCTGGTAATGCCGCCCATCGCTACGAAAAGGAACATAATAAATGAAGCGGATAAATTAGAGATGTCGCGAAGACAAAAGATTATCAACATAAGAAAGATCAAATTTACCATCCGTAAGAACAGATAGCCTGATAGACGAGCAGATCTCAATATTTCATCAATATGCTCCAATCTGTAAGAAACAACCTAAACTTAAGCAAAATAATTGTGAAATTTTTTAAGGGAAGGTCTGATTTAAAGGTCGGTGAGAATAATCAAACAAATGTTGCTTACTGGGCTTTAAAGTGAGATTCTCTTTCTTCTAAAGCAGCTATTTCTGAACGAAGAGATTCCACCTCCACAGCACTCAATACAACCTGTGAGTTATAAATATTAAAGTTGCCAACAAAACTGGAAACTGTATCCAACTGATTAATGGCAAACTATTATAACTACCTTCTCCTGATCATTTGCGCCTAATTTCCAAGATAGACGTCCCCTTAGACTAAACAAATTCAACATTGTGGCACTTCTTAATCTTCTACGAGCCCGCGTATGGCTATGAGAGTTGAGACCTAAGCTAAAGCAAACGTAGATAAAACCAATTAATTTTTAGTCTTTTCTTTATTAGAGTTCTCTAAGAGCAATCACCTTAAATCTGTAGTTGATGATGACGATGATGCCTGGCTTGAAATAGAATCCGAACCGGAAGTTGATGCTACAAAATAATCAGGGAACACTTGTATCCCTCGAGGACCATCACCCATGAAGATTATATTCGCTAGCAAAACCTATACCAATCACATGGACGGAAGAAACCTCAATCTCACGACAGACAATTTATCTTCAATGCTCGATTAATATGAGACTGACACAATTTCCATAGATTGCATATCAATTGCCATCAGAGTTGATAAATTGCTTAGAAAATTTGTGCTTTCATTCGAGAATATGATCTTACTAATAAAATTAACAACACTTTTTCCCAGCTAAACTGCTCACCCAATACACTCATATCATCCAAATTCATACTTAAAATTATTCAAACAAGGGCCTGAAGCTAATCATGATCCAATAAATTAAATATCCAAGAGATGCTTCCCTGTGTACACTAAAATCAAAAATATGATTTCGGACTTTCGCCCTAAAATACCTAACTATCCACTATTTACAGCAAAATAAGATCACGAATTAACTAGGAAAAGATAAAAGACAGGGGAAATAAAGGGGGAAAACGAACCTAGAGTTAATTGACCAATAAAACCAAACAAAATGTACGTGATCTTGAAAAAAGCTTCGATAAACTTCATTAAATTTTAAAAAAAATCATGAGTAATAAACATTCATAACAACAATTTAATAACAACACATAAATACGGATTGTTTTGCATAAAATTAACTTAAATTCATATTAAAAAAAGGAAAAAGGACTCCCTCAGTTGATTCAACTGGAAAAAAGAAGAAATTGGAGAGAGAAAAGAGATTGGACCTTTGTTGTAGAGATGATTAAGTTTCAAAGAGGACGAAGAAGAGAACTAAAGGTAAAGTTTCTTGTCTCGTCGAAGAGCTGTCGACATAGAGGCAATAGCTTGTAAATTATTATGTTGCTGTTGGGTTTATTCGTAATGACATGTTTGCCCCTTTATCAAGGCAGTGACATTTTCGTTTACCTGGCAATTTGGTAAAAAGGACTTGTTATCTACCTGGACCAATTAAAAAATTAGACATTCAAATAATATTAAGATTTCTTACTATGCCACGAGTTTCGTTTGAAGTTGAACTACCATTTGACCGAATATAAAGTGAACCAGTTTAAAAGTGAAGAGTGAAGTTCAATGGTTGAAACTGTTTAGAAAACAGATAAGAGTGAAATTTATTCATATTTTTCAATTTATTCAACTCACATTTTTAGTATAAACAACTTCAACTTTTGAGTAAATATGCAATAGAACTAAGTTCATTTACAATATTTAATTAAAAATTGAGTATGTATAAAGTGAAATTGGTTTATATATGAATCACTGAAGGATATTAGTTGTTTTCACTGAAGAGTATTAGTTGTTTTTACTGAAGAGTATTATTGATTTACACTGAAGAGTCTTAGTTCGTTCATTTTCACCGAACAATCTTTAGGCTATGTTTGGTATGTGAGATAAGGGGCTTTATCTCTACTTTATCTCCTCTTATATGACTGTTTGGTAGCAGCTATTCCTCATCTCCCTAACCCGTTCAAAACCGGATCCGGTACACAGACTACACTTCTTCATCTCCAAAACATTGTTTGAGCATGCATACTAGAACACACCCGGGCGGTGTTATTATGAATCTCGTTGATAATACTTGGTAATAGATGAGACAAATTGAGCGACAGAGACACTACTGAATCGGAGATTAGGGGCTACAATTCCTGTCTTTCCTTCTCACAATTCAAATTTTGAAAAACCCCTTTTTGAATTTCCACTTCATCTTCGTCGCGTTTTTTGGAGGTCGATCGGAAAAGTAGCTATTACGAATTCGTCACTCCCCTACCGGAGAAATACTCTCGTGACTCCAGCACCGTCGTTTACAAGGTACCCTGCTTCTCACTAATTCACCTCAAGCCACCGTATTTTTTGCTTCGATTTGTTTTGCAATAGAGAATTCGAGCTCGATTTTTTCTACTTTGGGACATATACCAAACTAATTCACGTTAGATCCGTTTCGAATCAGGTTCGAAAAATTAAGATGCTTTAGATTAACAGATTTGTGTGAATGTGTTTAGGTTTTTTTTTTTCCAATTGGAGAGAACAATATCCCCAGCTCCACATCCTCATATTTGTTTTTAGTTGTTTGTTCCTTGAATTTTTTGTTTACTAATTTTCTTGTAATGCGTTCCGTTTGAATTGAATTGTTTGTTTGGAGGTCATTGTGAATCGGAGGTCATTGTGCTTGAATGTAATTTTGGTCACTGTAGAAATTTGTACGTTTTATTTTAGGGGCAGAATACATATGTTGGTTATTTTGTGGGCAGAACCCTAGTACTGTGGGTAATTATGTGGGCAGAATGCTGATATTGTGGGTTTTAGTGTGGGCAGAATCCTAATATTGTGGGTTCTTTTAGGGCAGAACTTTAATATTGTGGGTTTTCTTGTGTGCAGAAAGAACAATATTGTGGGGTTTGTATTTTTTTTTTCTTCGGAATAAATATGTAGATTTATGATATTGTGGTAATTGTGCTGTCTCTGGCAGTGCGAATTGCTTTGACTCCCTTGTCCATCCAACTCATCCACATCATGTTATCTCGTGATCTGAAACGATGTGTTTTATACACTATGCTTGAAGAGATAATGCATAAAATGTTCATTGTGCTCATAATTGTCTCTCACGTATTAAGCAATCGACACAGACCGGTTAGGAGACGGCTCTTTGGTCCTAAAAGGTATAGTATGATACATCGAATGCCTGAACAACTTAATCGAAAGAGTTGTTTGTATTTGCTTAGTGGTTCCTCCTGCATTCAAAACCTCAGAATGGATCGCAATGCTGCAGATCTATATTATTTAATGAGAACATTAGGAGGTTTAAGTGATAAAAGGTACATGTTAGTAGAAGAACAAGTTGTCATGTTCTTAGTGTACTTGCTCACCCCCAGAAAAATGGAGTAGTCAAGTTTGATTTCAATAGATCAGGTCATCCAGTGTCGCGTTATATTCATTTGGTCTTGAAAGCGGTTTTGAAAATGCACCACCTATTTTTTGCCAATCCAACTCCTATTCCGGACAACTCCACTGACCCGAGATGGAAATGGTTCAAGGTAACTCTTTTTTATGCTACTCCGTGCATTAATAGATTAAGTTCTGGTAATTTTGGTTCTCCTACTTTTGCATATGGATCACTATTGATCACATCATGTTTTTTTTAATAGGGTTGTCTATGTGCATTAGACGACACTTATATTGACATCCATGTTCCAGCTAGCGATAGAGCTCGTTATAGATCACGAAAGGGCCGTATTTCCACTAATGTATTAGGAGTTTGTGACCCGGATATGCAATTTATATATGTCCTCCCGGGATGGGAAGGATCAGCAGCATGCTATAGAGTCCTAAGAGATGCAATCAATCGACCTCATGGATTGAAAGTCCCAAATGGTAGCCACACATCTCTATACTCTTTGTCACCTTATTTTTTTAAAAGTTTATGTAGGCTCATTCCTTTCACTCTTTATATACAATTTCTTATCTATTAGGGAAATACTACCTGGGTGATAATGGTTACGCCAATAGTGAAGGTTTTCTTGTCCCGTATCGAAGCACACAGTATCATCTAAGTGAGTGGGGCCCTAACTCTTCCAGACCTACGAATTTCAAGGAACACTTCAACATGAGGCATACTAGAGCCCGCAATGTAATAGAGCGTGCGTTTGGTGTCTTGAAAAAACGCTTTGGGATACTTAGTAATGCATCATTATACCCACTTGACTTATAATGGCGTGTTTCCTCCTTCACAACTTCGCCCGCACTGCCATGTCTTTGACCCAATAGAGATTGAACTAGATAATCCAGTTTCACAAACGGAGGAACAAGTCGCAGGGGATGCTGTAGAATTTATGGATACGTTAGAATCGTCTCCGGAGTTTAATATTTGGCGTGATGATTTGGCAATATCTATGTACAATGAGTGGGTGGCTAATTCTGTTCCCCAAATCTAAGTAGGAGTTAACTTTGTCTCAAATTTATTGTGTTTTAGAAGTTGAGTTCATTTTATCATCTGTTTAGACTGCACATTACATTATCATGACAACAAAATTCTATGTTTGTTGGATCTATTTTTCATATTGTGGATGATAAATATGAAATTTATTTTCTATACAATGTCCATCATTTAATCATATGTTCATGCTTGTTATTATGTAGTTGTGATCGTACTTAAATTGTTGTTTTATAGATCAATGGCAGAATGGATGGAACAAAGTGGTCCTCCCAATTGTTTATGTGGAAGAGGTTCGATGCTCCTTAAATGTGTCGGTCCGGGTTCACACCACCCTGGCAGGTACTACTATATTTGCCCTGCATATGGCCGACACAGGGGATTCTTTGAGTGGGCTGACAAATGGCATAGAAATCACCCACCGAATCGCATCCCTATATGTGTTCTTAATTAGAGTTATCAACCTAGTAGTGCATCAGGTCAATATTTTGCATCTCCATTGCAAGCACATAGTGATTCAGGTATTCAACAACATGCACCAGCCTCAGTAAACAGTCGTTCCCGTCATTTAGATGACCCTGCAGAGCCTGAACAATGCAATAGAAATGAAGACATTCCAACTAAATTTCTTATTTGGATTTTTGTTTGTGTAGTTGTGTTATTTATGTTTTTTGTTTTGGTGTTGTTAGGTGCTCTTTTAAGTATGTCCCGATGAATCTAAGCAAGAAGTTACCTTCGAATTTAGATCCCTCAATGCATGTTTGTAAGACTTTTATGAACCTATATGTTGAATGGACTTGATGTGTGTAATTTGCATGTAACATAACAAAATCTCAGTGGATTTTGAATTTTCAAGATTACTATTAATTAAATTAATTTTATTTAAACTTATCTATATATTCATCAATGTACAAAACAATTTGTTCCCAATTGAATATTTATATACGTCCGCACAAGTGAAGTAAATGTATTTGTTCCCATTTGCTCTGGCACTTGTGTATACACACTCAAACTTTCCCACTTGAAATCACTTAATAAGTTTCTCCCAACCCAATTATTTGTTCCACTTGCATGTATATGGGACAAAGCTAGTGTACAGGTGAAGGACGGTCAAATGTAGATACGCATGCCATGCCATTGAGTTGTCTATCAACTTATCAGTCATGACCAAACTTCTCTACTTTATTGAAAAGGAATATTCTACAAAATTATCATGAGGTAGTTGAAGCTCTAGCATTCATGCAAAAAAAAAAAAAATAGAACAAGCAGTTCCACATGCACAATAGAACTCGGCCGAATTTAATATATATGTATTTGTTGTGTTTGGTAATGGACCCGTTTAACTTGGAAAGATGACCCTATGTGGGATTATGCGTAGGACAGATTGTGGGACACCGTAGATATTGTGGGCATCTAGTTCAATTATACCTGAAATAAAGACCATATAACTAAACATAATTTCAAGTTCAACACGAATAACATAAACACAATGGAACCCCAAGTTTTAAACCCAAATCGTACGTTTTCTTTACCTCTTGTTTGGTTTTTATGCAAGATTTTTAATTGTCGAATGTTGTGAACATACCATCTTTCGAAATGGTGTCGGGATAATGGGGGCGACTTTTATGCATTTACATATGAGTTTCATATAATCAACATGGATGTCCTTCAACAATAATATAAGCACTACCCCAATCACATATAAACAACTAAACACAATTCATCATATATAAACAAAGATGCACATAGATATAACCAAACATCCCCAATCCGACTTCAGAAACTTAATACTTACATAAATAAGTGTTGATTAGTTCAAAAGAGAGCCTTATGAAAGGCATTGCTATCATTAGCAACAAAAAATTGAATGAGCATCAAAAGGAGAATAAGTTCACAACATCAAAAACAAGCCATCACATACATCCACTGGCTTGAGCAAACATTCATCAACCTAAGCGCTTCCATACTACCCTGCAAGCAGTTTACGTATGAACAGAGTACGTGACACCTCAGGTAATCCAACGAACATCTCCATCAAGCCACTTTTTTGGGCAAGCATTGCGGAGGCATCAATTTTTTCATCGATTGTCAAGTCGGGAACGGAGGACAAAAGGGTGAAGACCTCTTTCCGAGACTGGCCCAAATCACGCTCGTACCCCATTACCCGAACCATGGAGGCAAGACATTGTTCGGAGGAGATGCAAAATCTATCAAGTACTTCCGCCAATCCATCGCTTGAAGTAGACCCTATTTTCCGCTGTGATGAGTACTTTCGGGAACGCTTCCTGACTTCTCGATAGATGGAGGAGCCTCGCTTATGTCGTCCATGTCGCAGGACCCATCATCGGTAGTTTCATCACAGTGTTCTGGAGCATACGACCCACTCCCAACCTCCTCAATAGGAGTGTCTGACTTGAAGCGAATATACTAACTTCTACTAGTCGCTCACCCGCAAACGGACGGGTTCACTGTAGTAAGAGTAAGTATAATGGCCAAGTATTATCGAACCCACGAGATGGAGTGTATGCGAACAGATCCCTGAAGATCTACGCGTCGTAGCTAATATGAGTGTAATGTTTTTTTGGTTTTTTTTTTGAAAGATTAATTAAAGACTGAAATAAACTAATTAAACAAAAGAACGAAGAAACTAATTAACTAAGGATTGTTTTCAAATGTGAGATGGTGATGCTTAGGATAGGAATCCCTACGTATACTAACGGAGCAGGTACATAATCAAAATAACTGTGACACGCAAGAAATAACCTAAGTAAAAGAATGCAAGGTGAAAGCTCAAGATTCTAAACCCTAATACTTTACCCTAACACTCGACTTCACTAATCCACTAACAGGTTAATGAATCGTGCTTAATTAATGAGACCCTAATTTAACTAAGGTGATGCGGTCGTCCTCCTTCGCTAAACTGGTAGATGAATTAACCCTTTCTAAACCCTGTAGTTAAGTCTACTTGTTGTTAAAGAGTGATAGGATCGTCCTCTCTCTAACACTTTTCGAACGAAATTCAAAAGTAAAGTGAAGATTAATTTTAAGAATTCATTAATCAAGAGAATTAAAACCTAACGTCACAAGTTACCCTAATTACGTACCCACAACCTACTTCTACTAGTTCATCCTACCCCAAGCATGCAAGAGTTTTAGCTAGACATAGGTTTTACGTAAATAACAACAATAGAATAAGTAACGAACATGAACATGATAATTAAGACGAAGAAGAGATCAAACATAAACTAGGGTTTAACGAAATTAAGAATAAACTGAAATTAACTCAAGAAAATAAGTCTCAACGTGTTCAAGAACAAAAATAAAAAGAAACGAAACTAAAAACAAGATCGTAGTATGAATTCGTAATGAAAAACCTAAAAAACGTAAAGCTTGCTTCTCTCCTTCCTCTCAAAAAACGAACTCTAAAAGTCTCAAAATATCAAGTAATGTGTGTTATCTTTTAAAAACATGCTTGAGACGAATATATATATGCAACGGGCCGAATCGTGAACTCATGGACCGAAAAACGCCTTTGAAAATGCAAAAATTGAAGGCGCTCGAGCAGGCCTGCTCGAGCGGTCGCGCTCGAGCGTATAGCTCGAATGACTCAAGTGCTCGAATGGTGGAATTCTTCTGCATAAATTGGGGCGCTCGAGCAACACGCTCGAACGGTGGCGCTCGAGCTGCTCGAGCAACACGCTCGAGCGGTGGCGCTCGAGCGCTCAAAATCTTCTGTATGTTTTGTGCGCTTGAGCAACGTGCTCGAGCGCTAGTGCTCGAGTGGTTTACTCGAGTGCTCCCAAATTTTCACCAAGTAGCACTTTTCTTCAACACTAACACCAATCGTATTTCTTCGATATCTTCTCATTCGGGCATCCGTTTGAGTCGATTCAAAGTCCTACGAACTCCGTTCTTCGCCCTCGATTCACCTACGAGCATCAAAGAGATAAATTCATCAATATAGAGAAATAATGCTCAATTAACTCCAAATACTCGACAAAATCGGCCAAAATTAGGGTATTTCAAGTGACGAATCATGACAATTTCACGCCTAATCAACCCCCCCAAACTTACCATGTTGCTTGTCCTCAAGCAACGAAATAACAAGTCAAGTGAAATTGTTAGGAATGAGTCAAAAAATCAATCATGCAAGTAAATGAATTCGAGCTTCAAAGATCAATCACACGTATACTCACTCACTTTCCTTCATCATACTCATGCAACAATAACAAGAAACACCAAGATCAAGCATGGATGTGCACTCAACGGTGTGTTTCGCTCCCTCACAAGTGTATATCAATGATCAAGGGACTCACTCAAACAATCAATCACTCAAATTGGCAGCAATAGGCTTGTAAGTGCTCTTAACTTCGACCATACTCTAGAAATCAATGCCGAATCAAAAAAGACTTTCTCAAGGTTGTAATGTAGGCTCTTTGGACAGGTGGGATAACAATATGGTAAAGTGACTAAAGTGAATGGAGAATAGAAAATCAAACTTCGGTACTTCGAGATAAGGAACAGACTACTTTAAATATATTCAATCAACAAACTTTCAATTCCAATTCTCTCAACACTTCAATTTTTTTTCTTTCTCACTCTTTCACTTTTTTTTTCAATCACTTCACTTTTTTTTTCTTTTTTCGCACAAACACATGAGCTCATTTTTTCTTTTGCTCATTCTCATTTTTTTTTCTCTTTTTCCCACATCTCATAACTTCATCACACCTTCTTCTCATATTTACTCAACAAACAACCTTTTTTTTTTCAACTCAATTTAATTCCTGCACATTCACACTTTCATATTCTCCACTCAATTTGGGACAAAAAGGCTTAGGAATTGGAATAGTGTTCATATGTGCTAGCAAATAAAATAGGCTTTAGGCTCAAAGGGGCTAACAAGGGATTCAATGTCATTGGTAAGGAAAATTTTGGCTAAGTGACTCAATAAAATCAAAGATGGCCTAAAATCCTATTCGGCATGTCAAACTAGACACAATCAAGAAGCAAGAGCACACACAAGTTCTAGCATCCTCTAAGGTGACGATTCACTCACAAACGAAGAGATTAATTCATATATCACAATCTCATAAGGCTCAAGTCTCTCGGCTTTCACATCCATGCTAGTCCTAGTGAATTCTCACTCTCATCACACAAGCACTCAAAAAGAAAACTTGCAAGTATACTTGTTCTCTCTCAAATCAACTCTCATTCAAACACTCATACAAAAGAATTCCTAACTCAAATCCACAAATCTACTCTACTCATCAAACATGCTCAAGAATAACAACTAATAAGTAGAAGGGGTCAATAAGCACGAAATAAATCATAGCGACTCAGATCAAAATTACCCCCAAGGAGCATCTCAAGACACTAAATAACCAAACACACACAAAGATAAGGGGTGCTCCGGTGCAATGTAACGAGAAACATAAAAAACTCCACCCCCCAAACTTCGACCTTGCGAAGAGGTCTAAGTTTGGGGTTGTGGGTTACCTCAACCAAACAATTCGGTTTCTCTCAAACGTAGCACACTCCCTTGCTTGAGTTCCTCCCTTTTGGGTACTCCTTTGAGACAAGCCTACAAAATGAACTCTCAAGTACGAGGTTAAAACTTACGATTCAAAAACACCCTAATAACATAAAAAGACACCAAAAATAAATAAAAACAAATAAAAATGGGTTGCCTCCCATTCAGCGCTATTTTTAAGGTCCTCATGCCGGACCGAGCTCAAAGGAGCTTATGAGACATCATACTAAAAAATACCTCCCTTACTCTCATAAGAGTGGTGCTTGCATTCCTTTTCTTGATGCCCTACCATCATGAGTTCCTTTGCTTTCTTCTCATTCCCAAGTGTTATGGGTCTCAACTCCTTCTCACCTTTATCTGGAGGGGTCTTTCCAAACAGGTTTTTGAATTTGAACTTTTTCTTCTTAACTCCTCATTTCCCTTCCAACTGAATCACGTCCACACTTTTCACTTCTTTCTCCTTCGACTTCTTCACTTTGTCCCTATCAAAATAATCACGATCATAATGCACATGGGTTAAATTATCAAGTGAAGGATTAACGAAATCATGAACACGAGAAAGGTTAGAGATAGGAGGTGTGTCTTCAACACTAGGATTAATTGCATCCATGCAATACAAACTCTCATCCTCCTTCGGGTGCTTCATGGCTTCATATAGGGAAATCTTCACTTCTTGATCATCGACCTTCAACATAATCTTCCCATTTGCCACGTCTAGCACTATCCCCGTCGTCGCTAAGAACGGTCTTCCCAAGATTAGGGGCACGTGCTCATCTTCCTCCATCTCTAGGACTACAAAGTCGGCTGGAAAAATGTGATCTTCAACTCTCACGAGGACGTCTTCAACCACACCTTGAGGTCGAGTAATAGATCGGTCGGCAAGTTGAAGTGTCATCATTGTGGGTTGAAGTTCTCCACCTTCCAACTTCTTGAACAACGAGAGAGGCATCAAATTTATGCTCGCTCCAAGGTCGCACAACGCTCCCTTCTTGATCCCGTTCCCAATGTCACATAAGATGGTAAAGCTCCCGGGATCCTTCAGCTTTAGGAAGCACCTTGTGCACTAATGCACTCACCTCGTGGTTCAGCTGCACCAACTTCGGCTCATCCACTCGCCTTCTTTTCGCGATCAGGTCCTTCAGAAATTTTGCATAGTTGGGCATCTGTTCCAAAGCATCATAAAAAGGGATATTAATATGCAATTTTTTAAACACATCAAGGAGTTTAGCGAATTTTTCATCAAACTTCTTTTTCATGAAGCGTTGTGGATATGGGACGGGTATCACAGACTTGGGTACCCCCCATTCATCTCTCTCGGTCTCTTTCACTTTCTCCCTTGCTTCCTTTGCCTTCTTCCACTTAGGAACTCTCTCCCCCTTCTCAATGTCTTCCTCTTCAAGCTCTTTGCCCGCTTGAGTGCTCTCACCCTCAACCTTCTTCTCAGCTCCCATCTCTTCAATCTCATCTCTATCTTGGGGCGTCTCAGAATCAGCAGGCATCTGAGGACCTTCATAGTTGGTTCCACTTCTAAGCTGGATAGCCTTGCAATGCTCTTTCGGGTTTCCCTCCGGCATGGAAGGATACTTGCCCGACTCCCTATTCAATAATTTTGCAATTTGCCCCATCTGAAACTCTATGGAAGTGAACCTTCGATTGTTCTCTTGTTGAGTTCTAGTCCACTCAACGTTTATCTTCTGGAGCTCTTGATCACGTTGATCACCCTTTTTATGCAACTCTTTCACATCGTACTCCAAGGATGACAACCTCTTACTTCCTTCCTCCACCTTCTGTAGAATCGCTCTCAACATCTCCCCAGTTGATGCACCGCCTTCTCCACCAGGAGGTTTAGACCCCGGATCAACACCTGCAGGAACTGTAATACCAGCTTTTGGGTTAGCATATGAGAAATTCTCATTCTTTCTCCATGTGTTTTGAGGAGACTGTTGTTGGCCTCCTTGATAGCCTTGAGTGTTCCTCCATTGATTAAGAGGAGGCTGTGGACCTGGAGGTACAAATGGTTGGCCATAAGAAGGCCTTCCATATTGATTACCACCTTGGTAGCCATTCTGATTGTAATACGGATCTCCAATGTAATTGGCTACCTCTTGCTGTCCACTTGGCTGGTCTACTCTCTCATTCTCTGCTGCATGCTCTCCAACCAAATTCTTCCCCAACTCGAGGTTGTTAATCTTTTCCATCATTGCCATCAACAGCCTTCTCGTTCCTTCACCCTCTTCAACCTGATGCACTCTCTGGAAGTCTGCATCCACACTCCAAGCACCGGCATTCGTGACAATGTTGTCCACAATCTCTCTACACCTCTCTATTCCTTGATTCAGGAATGATCCACTAGCACATGCGCCTAGATGGTCTTGCCCAGCCTTGTTGGCACCACTGTAGAAGAATGCCATCACATCTCCCTCATTATACCCGTGATGCGGGCACTCTATCAGCATGTTTGAGTATCGCTCCCACGCTTGACGTAGGTCCTCTCCTTGCTTCTGGCGGAAGGAAGAGATCTCAATCCTTACTTTGATCGTTCTGGATGGAGGGTAGAATTGCTCGAGAACAGACGCTCGAGCTCGGCCCAAGTGGTAATATCTCCCCATGGAAGCGTATTATCGTACCACTCTTTAGCTATTCCCGTCAATGAAAATGAGAACAACCTAAGCCTCTTGGCATCTTCAGACATGCCATTGTAATTGAAAGTGGAGGCTATCATTAGAAAACTCCTCAGATGTGTATGGAGATTCTCCTTCCCGATCACCCCCTTGAACTGGTTCTCGGTAAGCAGCTTAAGAATTCCCGGGGAAATCGAGAAGTTATTTGCCTTAACAGGAGGCAATGCCACTCCATCATAGTATCGTTGTGGCTGCGCTGCAAACCTCCCTCGAATAGCCGTATGTTGATCTAGGTTCTGAGGAACGTGTTGAGGATTAGCAGTAGGTACGGGTACTTGTTGGGGTGGTGGTGGTTGGTAAACATGTGGTTGATTGAAAACTGGAGGTGGAGGATACGGGTATGGTGGGTAAGGATAAGGTGGGTATGGGTAGGGTGGATAAGGTAAGTTCTTTTGTGGTAAGTTAGGATGTGGGTAAACAGGGTTGTTATGAGGATTATGGACAATGTTATGAGCTGGCTATTTTGGTTCTGAGTACCCGGGTTTTGGCTCTGGCTCTCTCCTAACAGATCTTGATTCTTACTGGCATTGCCATCAGTGCTGTCAACCCGGTTCAATGCCTGATTGAACTCATTCTCGGCATCCTCCAACTCTTTAGTGATGTCTATCGATTCTTTCCCTCCGACAGTATTCATTCTCCTTAAGAAAGCTCGGTTCCTTCTAGCTATCGTCTCAGGGTCCAACGGTATTCTCTCTTCGCTCGTACTGCCTTGTGAGTATGTTTTCATATACCTGACACACTAGCAGAAGGATCAAAACGCAACTGCCGAACAAATGAAAATAAAGAATAAAAACAGAAATTAAAACACCCACTACTAACTACTAAGCTATCGACAAGTCCTATTCAAAAAGCATACGACGCCATCCCCGGCAACAGCGCTAATGACTTGAAGCGAATATACTAACTTCTACTTGTCACTCACCCACAAGCGGACGGGTTCACTGTAGTAAGAGTAACTATAATGGCCAAGTATTATCGAACCCACGAGATGGAGTGTATGCGAACAGATCCCTGAAGATCTAAGCGTCGTAGCTAATATGAGTGTAATGTTTTTTTTGTTTTTTTTTTTTAAAGATTAATTAGAAGACTGAAATAAACTAATTAAACAAAAGAACGAAGAAACTAATTAACTAAGGGTTGTTTTCAAATGTGAGATGATGATGCTTAGGATAGGAATCCCTACGTATACTAACGGAACAGGTACATAATCAAAATAACTGTGACGCGCAAGAAATAACCTAAGTAAAAGAATGCAAGGTGAAAGCTCAAGATTCTAAACCCTAATACTTTACCCTAACACTCGACTTCACTAATCCACTAACAAGTTAATGAATCGTGCTTAATTAATGAGACCCTAATTTAACTAAGGTGATGCAGTCGTCCTCCTCGCTAAACTGGTAGATGAATTAACCCTTTCTAAACCCTGTAGTTAAGTCTACTCGTTGTTAAAGAGTGATACGGCCGTCCTCTCTCTAACACTTTTCGAACGAAATTCAAAAGTAAAGTGAAGATTAATTTTAAGAATTCATTAATCAAGAGAATTAAAACCTAACGTTACAAGTTACCCTAATTACGTACCCACAACCTACTTCTACTAGTTCATCCTACCCCAAGCATGCAAGGGTTTTAGCTAGACATAGGTTTTACGTAAATAATAACAATAGAATAAGTAACGAACATGAACATGATAATTAAGACGAAGAAGAGATCAAACATAAACTAGGGTTTAACGAAATTAAGAATAAACTGAAATTAACTCAAGAAAATAAGTCTCAACGTGTTCAAGAACAAAAATATAAAGAAACGAAACTAAAAACAAGATCGTAGTATGAATTCGTAATGAAAAACCTCAAAAACGTAAACGTAAAGCTTGCTTCTCTCCTTCCTCTCCAAAAACGTACTCTAAAAGTCTCAAAATATCAAGTAATGTGTGTTATCTTTTAAAAACGTGCTTGAGACGAATATATATATGCAACGGGCCGAATCGTGAACTCATGGGCCGAAAAACGCCTTTGAAAACGCAAAAATTTAAGGCGCTCGAGCAGGCCTGCTCGAGCGGTCGCGCTCGAGCGTATAACTCGAATGACTCAAGTGCTTGAGCGCTCGCGCTCGAGCTGCTCGAATGGTGGAATTCTTCTGCATAAATTGGGGCGCTCGAGCGCTCCAAATCTTCTGTATGTTTTGGGCGCTCGAGCAACGTGCTCGAGCGCTAGTGCTCGAGTGGTTTACTCGAGTGCTCCCAAATTTTCACCAAGTAGCACTTTTCTTCTTCAACACTAACAACAATCGTATTTCTTCGATATCTTCTCATTCGGGCATCCGTTTGAGTCGGTTCAAAGTCCTACGAACTCCGTTCTTCGCCCTCGATTCACCTACGAGCATCAAAGAGACAAATTCATCAATGTAGAGAAATAATGCTCAATTGACTCCAAATACTCGACAAAATCGGCCAAAATTAGGGTATTTCAAGTGACGAATCATGACAATTTCAAGCCTAATCAGTGTCATCGTTGATAAGATCGTTCACAGCTTGCATCACGTCCTCGGCTCTCTCCCCAGTCGCCCAATCCTTACCAAATACCTCGATTCAATCATGATACATCGGCCATGCTTTGAATCGCATGTTGAAGGCGGCTGGATCTTTCTGATTACACAAGAAATTATATAATCATCACATAATGCATCAAGCAATGGAACCATATTTAAGTATGTTGAAAATTTGCAAAAAAAAACATTTAGTTTAAGATCAAAAGAATGAACCTTCACGACTCTTTCCCAAGCCTCGGAGTTGCAATCAATCATGTTTGTTGCACTGTTGAAGCCAATGTTGGTCCCGTGCATTATCATCGTATGAAGGGAGCCCAATGCCCTCTTCCGAAGAGTAAGTTTTGACTTTATATGAGGCGATTCGTGGAGATCAGTCCCCGGGAATTCCTCCATCAGCAACTCCTCCAGTTTCTTCGTGAAACCCGGCCTAAACCCATTCTCGCCCTTCCACCCATTCTTAACTAGTTCCTTCATTTTTTTCGAGCAATGCAACCTCTTCTTTCTCAGTCCATGACCTCCTCACTCTATCGGTCTTCTTCCCTTTGCATTTCAGATTCACACCCGTGGAACATCCACCTCCCTCCATTACTACGAATGCAACAAGTGTAATATATAAGATGCGGAATACACACCACAAATTAACAAAAGTGGCACATTCGCAGTCTTTGTTCAACAATTTATACAGAAAATTGAAAATCAACAAGCTACAGTTAATAATTAAAAGACACCCGCACCAAAATTCACAAATTTGCCCACAAATTCGATTTAACAGATTCCATCAAGTTTACACACAAATTAACCCTAAACCCAAAAATAATGACCACAGCGAGATTCAGATATTATTCATAACTCAGACTCTTTAGATATCAAACAAAAATAAATATGAGAGTACACCACACATTACATGCTTTAAACACAAAATTAACATAAAATGCATAAAAACATGATGGTCAAGCGAGCTCCATGAATAACAAAGAATTTACTGGGTTTATACGGTGAATACAACAATGGGATGGGTGTGAGGCGAGGTAAGAGACATACCTCAGTGAAATTCGTGTGGAAGGGAGATACGTGAGCTACGAGTGGCCGCCTCCAGGTGAGCTTCGAGTATTTCTCTCGTGGACGGCCGAATTCTTCTAGAAGCTACGGGGTGAATAATTTTTAGAAGAACCCTAGATATGAGAGGAGGAATTGAATGAATTTTCCTAAGATCGAGCTGATGAACAGACTTATTTGGGCTTGTCCCCACCCCCCCAAATGACTCAAGGCAATAATTCACAATTTTATATCATCTACCAAACACTCAAATTAAAATTATATCTCTCTAATATCACCTACCAAATACTCAACTTAAAATTATATCTCTCTAATATCACCTACCAAACACCCAACTAACATTATATCAGTTTTAATACATCGTACCAAACAGAGACATTAAAATAATTTTCATTTTAATAGATCATACCAAACACGGGTATTACACACATATATCACCATTTTTTTATATTATATTAAACACTAGCTACTAATCTAATATATGCTACCAAACATAACCTTAGTGTAAATCAGTAATACTCTTCAGTAAAAATAACTAATACCCTTAAGTGAAAACAACTAATACCCTTCACGGATTTATGTATAAACTAGATTCACTCTATACTTTAACTTAAATAATATTTGTTTGATAAAATCAACTAATACAGTTTAAAAATATGTTTAAGTTTTATGGTAAAATAGTTATTTCCTATACTTTTTTTTAAGATATACGTATATATTATGCAATTCAAGTGTATTTTTAAATGATATAAATTATTTTACTAAAAGATTAAGTGTGCCAAATTTTATTTCGAAAAAAGGGTACTAAATTTTGCCTAATTTTAATTGATAATACAAATATTATTTTTATTTATATACCAAAAATTATTTTAAAATTTTATGTAGAATAAAATAACTAACTGTAAAGTAAAAATTAACATTATGACGAAGAGATTATTTATTTCAATCATCATGGGACACAAATACAAGCAATCTCTCTCCTAATTAATCATGTGATCTGGAATCAAATTTTGAAGGTGGTGCAATATTCACGTCTTTTGGAAAGTTTTATTGTAGTTGATGATTGAACAAAATATTATTTTTTTCGTTAGGTCGTGAGAAGGTTTGCATGTTATGATACTTAGAATCGTTTGCATCTAGAAGCATATTTTGTATGACGAATATCTAGAATTCTTGTGAATATTTGTATATTTTGTCTATGATTAAAATAAAAAAGTTAATTTTCTTTAGGATTCACGTTTGTGGTCGCAAATATTCCATTGTGAAATAATAAATTATATTAAGTAAAAGTATTTAGGTCCAAAGTGGGTATTAAGTGATATTAAAAAAAAAGGTCATCAAAAGCAGTATTAGACAAACTATCCGTATTTTTATGGCTTTTATACATCACATGGAAATACATATGATATTTTTTTTATATGCAGCTGACTTGAACGCAAAATACTAGCTATACTACTAGTTACCCCACAAGAGTATGAGATCCCTGTAGTATGAGCGAGTATAGGGACCAAGTAGTATCGAACCCAAGAGAAAATGTGTATGCGAATAGTTCCCTAAAAATATACGTCTCGTAGCTAATATGAATGTATGTTCTAGGTTTTAAGAATTATAATAAACTACTCTATATTCTACTTCTATGTTAATAATTAATTTAAATTTAAATAAATAACTTGGTTTGAATGCAAATATGAGATGGTGATGTTCAGGATAGGAATTCCTACGTATACTACCGGAGTTGGTACAGTAACTAAAACAATCGTGATGTGCAAGTAATAATCCTAAGCGTGCTAAAACTAGGCAATCAACTTCCCTAATCTAGCACAAGATTGAAAGACTAAAAGCTCATGAATTAACCCTAATACTTCGTCCTATCAACCTACTTCACAAATCCAATAATCGAATTATATGGGTTGTGCTTAATTATTGAGACTCTAATTTAACTAAGGTGATGCGGTCGTCCTCCCTAGATAAACCGGTAAATGATAAACCCCTTCTAAAACCCTTTCCTTAAGCCTATTTGTTATTAAAGAGTGATGCGGTCATCTTCTCTCTAACAATTTTCGTACTTAATTCCAAGATAAGTCTAGAGTTTATTAGAAGCATTCAATAATTAAGAGAATACAAACTAAACATCACGAATTATCCTAATTATGTACCAACGTCCTACTTCTACGAGTTCATCCTATCCTAAGCATGCAAGTGTTCTAGCCTAACATGGTGGTTTGAATAATAAAAACAATCACAAGAACAATAGTCATAAACATACTTGAATTAACTAAAGAAATCAAAATCATAAACACAAGAACAAATTCAAGTCTCAAGAGTAATCTTAATAAATCTGAAAAAGCTAGGTTTAGAAGTCTCAAATATCAAGAAGTCAAGAACAAAAACTAATCGGTTCAAAAGAAAGAATTAAACTTTGAATTCGTAAACTAAAACCTCGATTACAAGATGTAAAACTCTTCAATCTTCCCTCCCAAGCTCTCTACTTCAAAAATTATATAATAATATCAAGTGGTCAAGGTGTATCTTCAAAATATGCTTGGAAGGGGTATTTATAGGCTTTGGGACGAACTGGGCGGATTTGAGCCGAAATCGCGCGTACAGGGGTACAGGTCGAGCGCGCTCGAGCACCTCTTGGTCGAGCGCCCCCTTCTTCCAGCGGCCAAGCACCACTCAAGCTCCTACCAGTCGAGCGCCTAGCCCTCGACCTCTTCATGGTCGAGCTCTTCTCTCCTACAGAACCCTTGGTGCGGTCAAATTCTCCCTGGTCGAACGCCTAGCGCTCGACCTTGTCACGGTCGAGCGCCCCTTCTCACAGGACACCACACACACTCAACCTCTATGCGCTCGAGCGCATAGGTACTCGACTTAGGCTCGCTCGAGCGCTCATCCTTTGAGCCAAACGACACGTTTCTTTGCAACAAACTAATACTTTTCATATTTCTTCAATATCTTCTCATATGGGAGTCCGTTTGAGTCGATTCAAAGTTTTACGAACTCCATTTTTCACCCTCTATCCATCTATGAGCATCAAAGAGGCAAATTCATTAGTTTATGAAAATGATACTCAAACGACTCTAAATACTCATCAAACACACTCAAAACATGGGCAAATCGGGCTACAAATCATAACAATTTTACGCCTAATCAACAATGCGCGACTAAATGTAACTTCAAATTTTATATTGTTTGAATCAAAATGTGATAAACAATTATATTTTAACTAAAATAAAGAAAGAAAAGTTTCTCACTCCTCAATATACATCATACACGAGCAAGAAAAGAAATGAAGAGGTTGGTAACCAGTAACCGGACAAAACTAAACAACGTGAAATTTTCTTCCCCATATTCCTCTCAGTGTGATCCTTCGTGCGTTTTGATACTATTTATTTTCATTTTATGATCATAAATTTGTTCCAAGTTTAGAA